>JAOEHY010052642.1:0-12263 GCA_025447955.1 Psilopsiagon aurifrons
TCCCATCCCTCCAGGAGCAGAGAGAAGAAAAAGGGGGAAGTGAGTGAACAAACTGCGTGGCTGATTTATGGCTTAAATCACGACAAATTTAAACATAATTACTGTCAAGGAATCCATGTAGATTAGTCACAGAACCATTCACCTCAGTTTCCACCTTATTTTTTGTGCATTAATGTTTTGCTCAGGTATATTTTGGGCAACAACTTTCTTCTATATCTGAAATATCTGATCTCCTAGTTCTGCTGCATTTATCACATAAGACATTTACCTTTCACTCTTCTTCAATCTATCTGTAAGCCAAAGAATTTCTTAGTAATTTTACAGAACTTTCATCTCAGAGTGCTTGACAAGTACCAGGGAACTGTACCATCCCTTATTTGATTAAAAAAACCAAAAAAACCAAAAAAACCCAGAACTAAAATTCCAAAGCATAAAGAGATGATATGTTGTGCTTTACCACAAAAATTTAAGATTGTCATGGTTTAAACCTCTCAGCCACGCAGTTTGCTCACTCACTCCCCACTCTTTTCTCCCCCCAGCTCCTGGAGAGAGGGGAAGGAGAATTGAATGAATGCGACTCCCACAGGTTGAGATAAGAACAGTTTAGTAACTAAGGTATAACTCAAATCACTACTGCTACCACCAATAATAATAATGACCAGGAAAATACAAGGAAAGAGAATACAACTGCTCGCCACCTGATACCAAGCCTGACGCAGCAGCAAACCCCCCTCTTCTGGGTCCCTGCCCTCCGTTTTTACATCCTGGGTATGATGCACTGTGGTATGGAATACCTCTTTGGTCAGTATGGGTCAGGTGTCCCATCTCTGCTTCCTCCCGGCTTCCCCTTCTCCCTGGCAGAGCATGAGGTTCAGAAAGTTGTTGGCCAGACCAAAACGTTCTAAAGCAGTACTGAAAACATTGGTGTTATCAGCACAGTTCCCAGGCCAAAAGTCAAAAAAACAGTGGTGCACCAGCTACCAAGGAGGAGAAAAATGACTGCTACTGCTGAACCCAGGACAAAAGTGGAAACTGCTCGAGCTGCCAGGGCACAATCTTGGCCCTGCCTTGGGACCCTGATGATCCTCTACCTTTGGCCCCAGGAACCCCATTCAAGCTCAGTCTAGACCTGCCCCAGCTCTGTTCTTGGTCATCCTCTGTTTAACTGGGCTCCCAGAGGGATCCTGCACCTAGTTCATCACTTACTGCATTAGGGGCTGTCAACTGACTCTGTTTTCAAAGTCCCCAACTCTGACCCCCACGTTCAGACTCTACACAGGACTGTTCACTTTTGGTGGGTGAACGGCCTGCATGGGATCATCCCAGCATCCAGTTGTTCCTTCCTTTCTCCTGATACTCCCAGACTGAAACAATTCAGATTTCATAGAATCATAGAATAGTTAGGGTTGGAAAAGACTTTAAGATCATCTAGTTCCAACCACCTACCATGGCCAGGGACAGCTCACACTAAACCATAACACCCAAGGCTATGTCCAACCTGGTCTTGAACATTGCCAGCAATGGAGCATTCACAACTTTCCTGGACAACCCATTCCAGTGCCTCAACACCCTTACATTAAAGAATTTCTTCCTCATATCTAATCTAAACTTCCCCTGTTTAAGTTTAAACCCATTAGTCCTTGTCCTATCACTACAGTCCCTAATGAGAGGCCCTCCCCAGCATCCCTATAGGCCCCCTTCAGATACTGGAAGGCTGCTATGAGTTCTCCAAGCAGCCTTGTTTTCTCCAGACTCGACAGCCCCAACTTTCTCATCCTATCTTCATACAGGAGGTGCTCCAGTCTCCTGATCATCCTCACGGCCCTCCTCTGGACTTGTTCCAACAGTTCCATGTCCTTTTTCTGTTGAGGACACCAGAACTGCACACAATACTCCAAGTGAGGTCTCACGAGAGCAGAGTGGAGGGGCAGGATCACCTCCGTCGACCTGCTGGTCATGCTCCTTATGATTCAGCCCAGGATACAGTTGGCTTTCTGGGCTGCGAGCGCACACTGCAGGCTCATGTTCATTTTTCCATCAACCAACACGCCCAAGTCCTTCTCCCAAATAAACTCTTCTAATTACTAAAACTGCACTACTTTCCTATGATGAATTATCTTGTTTAAACTGCACTATGAATTTTATTTGTGTATTTGAACATACTTCTCTTATCTATCTTATTTCCAATATTCATATTCAAATATTCTCCAACTTCAGTTAGGGAAACCTTTATTCCATCTTTTGTAAGGAAGATGTTATAATAAAATTAACATGATATCTTAACATTAAGATATCACACACCCCCATCATTGTTAATCCGTAAAGATATACCTGACAGAAATTCTTTAAAACCAAGGGCAAAATCTCTGAAATTGTCTGTGACTAATAAGAGGTAGGACAGCTCACATTTAGCCTTATTAGATAAGTCAAAAGGGTAGAAGAAGATTAGACAAGTAGTATCAGCACTCACACAAAATGTCTCATTTTGAAACAAATTATTTTGACATTTTTCAAGACTTTAGACTTTAATTCCTAGTTTGATGGTTCATAATTAAAAATCCTCCAAAACTGGAAGTTGAGAACGCATGATCTGCCATTTCTATGACTGGGTGAGATTTAGTAATCCAAAATGTGTTTTGTTTGGGGTGGGGGGAAGGTGCTGTTTTTTTCTTATTTTCATGGATTAGCAGTTCCTAAGAAAAAAGAACATTTTTATTTCTTTGCCACAAAGAGCTGTATGAGTGGTCTGTGCAAGGAGACACCAGGTGGCTGCCCTGTGCCTGACACAGTTCCATTCAGATCCACAATAAACCAACCACAGGATATAGATAAACTCATCAGCCAAGCTCGTGTCACATCTATGAAACCTATTTAAGGGCATTACACTGCACAGGCATTGAGGGAAAAAAGTGTGAGAAACAACCCTGTGAATACTGAGGTCACAGAAGGAGGAAGGCAAGATGTGCTAGCTATTCCTCTGCAGCCCATGGAGAGGACCATGCCTAAGAACTGCAGCCTGAGCAGGACTGTACTGGATTACCATGGCAAGGTTTTCTTAGTTGGGGGCAAAGCTACATGAGGGGCTTTTGTGAGAAGCTGCTGGAAGCTTCCCCCATGTCCAATGCCGCCAATGTCAGCCAGCTCCAAGATGGATCCACTTCTGAACAAGGCTGAACCCATCAGCAATGGTGGCAGCGCTTCTGTGCTAGAGTATTTAAGAATTGTGCAGGAGCAATTGCATCTGGAGAAAGACAGGAGAACATGTGAGAAACAGCTTTGCAGACACCCAGGTCAGTGCACAAGGAGGGGCAGGAGGTGCACCAGGTGCTGGAGCAGAGATTCCCCCGCAGCCCATTGTGTAGATCATGGTAAGGCAGACTGTGGCCCTGCAGATCACAGAGGCCCACGGTGGAGCAGGGACATGCCCGAAGGAAGCTGTGACCCCATGGAGAGAAGAGCCCACACTGGAGCAGGTTTGTGCAAGACCTTGTGACCCCATGGGAGACCCATGCTGAGACAATTTGTTCCTGAAGAATGCACCCCATGGAAGGGACCAGCATTGGAGCAGTTCATGAAGAACTGCAGCCTGTGGGAAAGACCTCTATTGGAGATGTTCATGTCTGCCATAGGAGGAATCCAAGCTGGAGTGTGAGGAGGAAGGAGCAGCAGAGACAGGTGATGACTTGCCAAAAACGCCCACCACTCTGGTGCCTATGAAACACATACCAAACCTTAAAAAATTACAGAAGTTGCTTTTTTCATCCAAAATAATGTTTTCATTACTGACCCCAGAGATTATTTCTTAACAGTGTTTGAAATTCTCTCTTCTGCCCTTTACTGTGAACCAACAACCAGTTCGGTATAGATTCTGCAGATGGCTGACATATCTAGGCAATCAAGAACAATACTTCTAAGATATTCAATTCAGTGTCAAGCACCTCATTAAATCTGACCTCTGAACATCACACTTCTGCTTGTACACTCTTCATCACTGGAAAACACACAATGTGGATGTCAGATACTGAATGAAATAGCCTTGCACCACGGAGCACCACAGACCTTTCCTCCCCTTTGTGCCAGATACCTGGCTGGAGTTAACACATTCCTGTGTTCTTTTGAAACAACATACAGAGATACTCATGGACATAGAAGCAAGAGTAATTGCCCTGAGCAAGGATTCCCATTGATGCAGCTGTACTGCTTCCAATTCTAGACCTAGTCTGGCATAGCACTGAGCTGAAGCTTGTAGATATACTTAAAGTGACGTGTAAAGCAAGAGTCTGGGCCAAATGCTAGCAACTCTCAAGAGATCATGGTGAAAACAATGCACCAAAATACATGATTCATCAAATGCTGAGTATTGAGTCTATAAATGTTAAAATATCAAGAATAAAAGACTTTTTTCAGGGTTTTTTTGTTGGTTTTTTTTGTTTAATAAACATCATAAAAACATTTTTAAAATGCAACATTTGTGACAAATCTCATAAGAAATTAGACAAAAGGGATTATTAATTTGATGTATAATTATGAAAACATGTACAATTTTTTTTTATAGATATCAATTCTTCATACACAGATGTGTGAAACATCACCAATTTATACAATCATTTTCTTTCAAGTACCAAATGTTGCTCTGGTGAGCACTCACTTCAGGGACACCACTGCATGGGTCTGACTGCTAGCCACCTGCTGTTTTTAGTAAATCAGACTGTGAATTAGTGATCCATGTCACAGCATCTTAACCTCTCCATGATTTGGAACCATGCCTCTGCGTAGAACATTTGTAGTTTAATTTGTCCAACAGAAGATATCACACTCCCTATTAACAGAGGTCATACTGGAAATTTAAAGAGCAATAAATGTCTAAAAATCCAATACAACAAGAAATTACAAACTACGAAAAATGTATAAGATTCTTTTGAGTGCTATAAAATCTTATATTTTTATTTGTGGATAATGTAATTTAAATTAACAAAAGGTAGATGATAATTAGGAATATTTCAAATTGATTTTACAGGATCAATCTGTGAAAATTATAAAACTCCCTAGATTCAGAAGTCTTCACTTTCTAGTTATTAAAAGGATAAATATTTAAAATTGATGTTTCTGTGTTAAAATGTAAATGTAGCATATTCATTGTGATATAAGCAAATAAAATCATTTGCTCTTAAGTGTCTTGTCTTTGCCTCTCCCTCTCCCCTGCATCCTCCAAAACCTGTGAGTAAAATAGGCCCACTAAATAATGATGTCTTTTATATAGGACAAAAAGAAAAAGTTTATTAAAAGACTAGTTTATAATAAGAATTAATGCAAGTTTTTAATATATTGTCTAATACATATAAAAGTTCTGCTAAAGAGCAAAACCAAGGTTATAAGATTTATCAGTATTTTGTGGCATTAGAATGAAATATCTTATACCCAAAGAAAATCTGGTGCCTTGCTTAAAAGGCCAGCTAATTATGTAGCTTTTCCAGGCTAAACAAATTTTAACATTCCTTAGACTAATAACTCTGATTTACTTTGCTACATAAATAATGTAAAGTAGTATCATGTAAAATATGCAGTAAAAAGGCAACTAAATTAGCTTAAAAATATCTTGTATGAGTTTAATACCTATTAAGTTCTTGTAAGATGCCTTTTAGTGATATTAGTGGTAATGATATGTTATCTGTGGATTCTGAGAGACCACTATTCTGATACATCTGAGTTGCAAATTTGCAAATATTCAGTTCTGAAACTGGTAAAAGATAATAGGTCATGAATTCATTTATTATAATTCAAGACTGACCTTTAAAGTACTGCACTTACAAGAATGCAATAATTAGGTAGATAACCAGAGCAGACTATATATAAGCATGAGCAGGCAAAAGAAAGATCATGCTTCAAAGCAGTGTCAGTGTATTTAAGTCCTTACCTTTAGTATCAGTACTAGCATGACACAGAGAACAAACGTTATTAGGTTTACTGAGCTAGAACACCAGCTAATGATATAAAATTGTTTCCTTCCCCCCCTCCCCCTTTTTTCTAGCAAGATATTCTGGGATATACCTGATTAGGGAACACAAAAAAGTTTGGGTGACTGCTAATGCAGTTATAAAAGATTTGTACTTGCAAATTAAATTTTCTGATTTGGGGATTGAACATCAAACTACATTGGAAGCTGCTGTTCAAGACTGTGTTTTTTGAAAGACATGGTTTCAGCTACTAAACAGAAACTAAGCCTTATTACAACAGTCTTTTAACCTTACCCCTCACTTTAGGACATGCAGGACAGTATGTTCTTGCTCAGCAAACAGAGATGATGGTAAGAGTTTATCCTCTGACATAAAAAACACTGGGGAGAAGAAGTTGTGCAGCAGTGCAGTATATTCACATAAAAGATGTCAGAACCTGTGTTATATGCTTCAGGGATGACAGACTATATACTGTACAGTAGGTAGGTTTTCTGCTGATTCAAATATACAAGTCCAATACTACAAGTTTGGGTACAGAAAAGGCTGATCAAGAGATGTGAAGTCTCCAGCAACTTACTTACTGGACCTTACACAGACTGATTCAAAAAGTCTAGAAGCAAAGAAAGAAGACTAGCAGTTCAATTCATCAAGATAGATAAATATCTATATTAATAAGCTTTTTAGCAGAGGAAAGAAAAGTCCAATAAGAATTCCCTACCGGCTTGAAAAAGAAACCAAATAAAAATGAAATCAAAAGTAGTATAATCATAATCAAAACGCTGATTATGATTAAACGTTAGTCAATATCAGGTGAAATAGGACTCCATATTTGCTGGAGCTTTGAATAATTCTTTGGCATCTTCAGGTTTTCTTGTCACAAGCCTTATATGAAGGCAGAATAATTCTATACCATAAACTGAAAAGTTCTGAACTTCAGCTCTGAAGATACTTTACAGATGCAAAAATACTACTTCTGATGCATTCCAGTTATCATAATTTCTTCGGTTTATATGAATAATGCAAAAATCTCTTATTGCCATGACTGGAATTATCCTACCCTGCATGGTACCCACCATATCCTTGATGGTATCTAAGAACATATGGAGTGGTGTGTTAGATCAGAAATACACTGAGACTAGTATTTCTGACAATGAGCAGTAACAGATCACTCACTAAGGGTATCAGAAACTATGATTATACAGAAGGAAATTTATCCCTTCATACATCGTAATATTTCCCAGGAATTTTATGGATTGAAGGCTTCTTGAATGGAGCCTTTCAAGCAGGCTTTTATGTTCAATCTCCTTTTATAAATTTTCCTTTTATGAATTTCAATTTTCAATCTTAGTTTTCTATCTATAACATCTCATGGCAATGACTTTCACAACGTAAGTATGTATGCTGCAGAGAAGTTCTAACATTTTTTTTAAATTTTCTGCCTAATAAATCAAATATCCCTATATATTTTAGTGTAAGAACTGTATTAATGCTCCTTATTTATGTAACATAGTGTTCATAATTTTATTAATCTTTCATATAGTTTCTTTCTTATTTATTTTCCAAATGTAAAAACTTTAGCCTATTTTATTTGTCTTCATGTAGACCTTTTTCCCTGTGTCAGTTTCCATCCTTTTCCCCTTTTCTGTATTATTTCTCATGTTATTGCAGCTATCTTGACATTGGGTTTCAGAATATTAACATGGTTCAGGAATTAGGTCACAGGGAAATTGCATTTAACTTTCAAAAGTTTAAATTTTTAAAGCATACCTAGATGAATTTGCCTTCAGTGTTTCAAAAATTTTAAAAGTGCATTGCATCCCATTTGTAAACACCTAAAACTGCTAACCTTAGAAACAGTTTAAAAATTACAGGATAAAAGTATTTATTTTTTATATCTCTGCATATATAAAATATTCACTTTCATGGCCCACTGTAGGCAGAAGAAATAAACACAGCAAGTATACATGAGTGGATTTTTTTCTTTTTTCGTGACTGTTATGACCAGGAAGTGGTGGAATGTGATCATTAAAAATTGCTCTGACACTGGTTTGACATTGAGTCTATCCTTAATACAAAGAAATTGCATAAGTAGGGTCATGGGGTGCTTAATGGTTTGGTTTAGGTAAATTTTACAAGTGAATTTCACTCTAAATCAATTCAAGTGATTTTCACAAGCAAAATGGACAATCATGAAAAGTTTTGAGTAGTCTGTAGGCTCCATATAAGCGACATTTTATCTTCTTTTCAGGATTTATTCATGAACACAGAGTTTCATTCATGCATCAAAGATATTTTATTTTTGGCTGCTGTGTCCAGACACATAAAAGAAGGAATTATGATTGCATGCAGTTAATCCAATGTACAAAGCATAGTAATTATTATAATCCAGAATCTAGGAACAAGAGTGATTTAGGATTATCTCTGCAGCGATTAACTGTTCTACAACAGCCCGTTACTTACTTTTCTCAGTGAAGTAAATCAGATCATGGCAGGGACTCAGTATATATGACAAAGAAGTATTATTAATTTTTAATTACTCCAGAATGACAAATGAAACAATTACATGTTTTGGCCTAGGATCATTCCTTGGTTTGTTCTAGGATCATTCCTTGGTTTGTGTTTGGTTGTGGGTTTTTTTTCCCCTGCCTGGTTTTGAAATTTACATTATTCCATGCTTTATGTGCAATACCCTTTCTCCCAGCATACAACTCATGCAGCATGACATACAGCTGTTCCAGCCTTACTTGCAAGTTCAGTCACTGGTGTTTCAGTCCAAACAAGAGCAATCAGTCTCCCTCACCACTTCAGGAATTGCTATCCTGAGACAATAGCAAATGATCACATCAAAAGAAGTGCAGTATTCTGCTGGAGTAAGCACAGTGCGTGTTCCCTGTTAAATTATGAAGCCATCTTCCTACTATATTTTTTCCAGAAACTGCTGAGTCTCAGACTTCATTTTTGCATTTGTTTGGTTTTATTACTGATCATGATTTTTACTTATTCATTAGTAAAATGCCTTACAAAATGTTCTATAAAACAGAGTTACAAATAAGCAATACCGGTCCGTCCAGAGAGTGTTAAAAATGTCCATGGAAGTACAGACACATTAGCTAGTAAATGTCTTCCCAAAAGGGATAGTGTAAAAGCCTGAGGTTTTCTTCTACCATATAAAGATTCCTGAGAATTATATTTCACCTTGATAAGACTTTGGGAAATGTATTATATATAATATGATATGACATGATATGGATATATCATCCAGCCTGGATAAAGCCCCACATTACCCTCTCACTTCACGAGCTGAGCCTGCTTTTAGATGTAGGCTGGACTTGACAGCTCCTGAGTTCCCTTCCATGCTGAATTAGTCTAATTATAAGGTTCTATCATTCCCATGTTCCCTTACAACCTACTTACCCAGACACATACTTAACATACTGAGTTTCAGGATTATCTTGTTTTAGACCTTTGTTTGGTCTGCATTTCCAGGGATACGACAGTTTCTTAAAGCCAAATTCTACCTTTACTAAGGATTTGGTCTATTTATTGTAAATCATACGAAGTAACTAAATGTCTTTAAAAACACCCAAAACTACAGGCTCTTTACTCTCAAGTGGCAGAATAAAGGATCAGACCATGGCAGATGGTAGGGCTGTGCTTCTACCCCTGAGGCAGTCGGTTCCAAGTGTACCGGTTGCCTCTCCAAGTAAAAGTGAACTGTGGCCTGCACTCTGCTTCCAAAAGAATTGAGAAAAATACATTGGCAATATCAGTCATGGCATACCAATTGGCTGCCCTTGACTCCAGCTCATACTGAACTTCTAGCATGTCCGGTATGGCAGCACTCAAGGGTAGTGTGACTTCATTCAGGCCACGATAGTCTACCATTAGTCTCCACTCTTTTAGAGTTTTGCACTGGCCATATTGGGCTATTAAAGGGTGAGCAGGTTCTACTGATCACTCGTTGGCTCTCCAGTCTATGGATCAGCTTTGTATGGGAATCAGGGAGTCTCAGTTGGTGCAATGTTGCCTCCGGAGCATTGTTGTGGTCACAATTGGCACATGTTTTTCTTTGACCTTCAGCAGCTCCACACAGAAGGATCCTCTGAGAGACCAGGCAAGGTGAATTTCCTCCCTCTCCAAAGCAGCAATACCAAAAGTCCACCAGTACCCTTTTGGGTCTTTGAAGTACCCTCTCCTGAGGTAGTCTATGCCAAAGATGCCAAGGACTGGTCCATACTCTGGACCAGTCACAATGGGGTTGCATTTGCCATTCCCTCCCAGTCAGGCTGATTTCAGCCTCCAGTACAGTCAGGATCCTCCTGTCACTCCAGAAATATAAAAGGGTTCCACCCCTTGACAGCTTGATGGCATCAGGATACGCTGTGCACCGGTACCTACTGGAGACTTATTCTTCTGTGGGACTGATATGCCAGGCCATCTGACCCACACAGTCCAGTGAATATGATTTTTCCCTTCATCCACCTGGGTGGAGGCAGGGCCCGTTTAATAGTCATCACAACACTGGGCACTTAAGTCTTGCAGAAAGGGATTATCTTCTTTATCACAGGAGCTGGAGTAAAATCAGCTCTTCCACTCCATCTGGGAACCTGCTCACCAGAGACTGAAGCAGCAGCTTTCATGGGATGATCATCCTTGACCTTTGTTCTCCTCTTCAATTCACACACCAGTTCCTCCAGAGCTGAGGAAGGCTTTTCATCCCACTTCTTCATGTCTTCTCCATGATCCCGCAGGTAAAACCACAGGGTGACCTGTGGTGTATACCTTCTATATCTTCTCTCTCAAACAGTAGGACACCTTTTGTTAATAGCTGAGACATGGGTTGGTACACATGAGGAGCTGGATAGATCAGATAGATTGTCTCTCAATTCTTTGAACTCCTGGGACAGTTTTTCCACAGCTGAAATGATGAAAGGGGTGAGATTGTCTTCAAACTCTTGGAGTTTATGAATCATTTTATCCACTGTTAGTGGTACTATGTAAGTCCAGGTTACTGTTGCCAATGAATGGGCATATGATGAAAGTGCATTCTGTCTGCCACATGGGTTGTGTGCATTCGACTTCATCTGGATCTATGGGTGCATCCCTGACATTCAGCTTGATGTGATAGATCATCTCCACAACTGCTGATTCCCTCAGAGACTGGATGCCTTTCTCTAGAGTAGTCCACTTGGCCGAACGACTCATAACATCGCCCTTGTACAGAAACCTTTCTTTCACAGCTGCCAAGAGACGCTTCCAAAGGCTGAGGGACTGTTTCTGTCTTGCAATTGCTTTGTCAATTCCCCCTTCCCTAGCAAGTGATCCTAGCTGCTTGGCTTCCCTACCTTCTAGTTCGTGACCATCGGCCCCATTGTCCCAGCAACACAGCAACCAGGTGATGATGTGCTCCCTTGGTTGATGGGAAAAATCTTTTTGCATATTCCATAGCTTGGTTGAGGTCCAAGGTTGAGAAGTCACCTCTTCTGATTCATGTGATGATGACTCCTAATCAGATGTTGTCCCAGGCAGTAAGTGCACTGCCATTGCTTCTTCATCTTGTTCCTCCATCTTGTCTTTTTTTTTCTTTTCCCCTTGTGGACAGGGGCATTGTGTACGAATTGGTTCTCTGGTTTGGCTGCAGTGATTATCACTGTGGTTGGAGTGGCTGAAGTATCTGTTGTCAGGGTTTGGGTACCTGCTGTACTTGTCGCTGGGGTTGGCATAGCTGCTGGGCTTGGAGCTGGAGTAGCTGCACTGTCTGTTGCGGTCGAAGTTTGAGTAGCTACTGTATTTGTCACTCAGGCTGGTGTAGATGCTGTGCTTGGAGATGGCATAGCTGCTGTGCTTGGAGCTGGAGTAGCTGCGCTTTCTGTTGCTTCGCCACCAGATCCAGGGACAATTTTTTCCTTTTGAAGGTGCTGGATATTGTTGAACAGGGCTCTGTCAGCATAGGCCAATTCCCAGCACATTGCCATGATTTGTCCATCTCTGGTATGACCAGGATAGCAGCACACCTCATATAAGTGTCTGTTATTTTTTTCTTGATTTTGCATGTGTTCAGTTGTGAAGTTCCATAGGAATGAAGGGGCCAAGTGGCCAAGGTGCTTGCCCATACTATCACACACACCCTGCCACTCATGACTGTCCAGCCTTGGGAAAAATCTCTTGGTCCTCCTATATCCTCATCTAACCCTAGACAAGGCTCAAAAGCGACTTTGCTTAACTCTTAAGATCAGAGAAAGTGGTTGTGGGTAAAGCATGCTCTGTACATGTGCCAACATGGTGATCCCCATCACAATCAGCAGGCAG
>JAOEHY010052643.1:7828-23817 GCA_025447955.1 Psilopsiagon aurifrons
GGAACCCCTAAGCTGGCCCCCCCCCGGCCTCCCCAAGCCCCGCTGCGGCGAAAGGATGCTGCAGGGCTGGGCGCAGCTTTGCGAGGAAAAAAGAAATAATAATAAAATAATAATCATAAAGGACCAGTTTTGGATGAGGCTTCACTTTCTCTCCTCCCGTCTCAGCTCCCCCCCAGCACTGCTGGTTTCATGGCTACACTACTGTAATTATGAATTCTTCTTCTTGCGACTTGGTGTGCGTGTGTGAGAGGGGCTGGGGGTGGCAGCGGCTGTGTTTTGCAGCTGACATCACTGCAGTGGCGTGGGGCTGACAGCTCCGCTCGGGCTGCAGTGGCTCCTCTGCTTTTTTTTGCAGCCTTTCTGCTGACAATTGATAGTGAAAGGGGGGGGGGGATAATAATAATAACAATAAACACCCACAAAATTATAAACCCACCCCATCTCACTGCGTTGAAGGTGAATTTCAAGGAGAACAGAGTGCCTTTTTTTGATGGTGAGGTCCCGGCGTACACTGGTGGTGAGAAGTGCATGCTGTGGCTATCTATGTGTCTATATCCAGCGATATCTCTATACTCCCAGCATCACCGGTCCTTCCTGAGCGCCCTGTCAGACCCTGTAACCTTGCCAGGGTGCTGCACAGCGTAACCCAGGCTAAACCCCTGGCTAAAGCAAGCTCTGGAGGCAGGAGGAAATCCTTAATTACTCGCCAGGTGATTTCGTGTCAAGGGCATGTGCCTGCTCCTGGGATCTCTTTCCACAAGCCACGGCTAACAGTGCCGCTGAGATAATTTCAGCTATGCATCGCGCCGCATCGCACTTATATTCCTTTTCATTGCATGAAGACAAATATGTGCCTTCCTTTTTTTTTCACTCCCCCCAGTAGAGGCCTAGAAGTTGCTGAGATAAAACCTCATGGAAGCACGAGCACAAGGTTCGTACCCTCAGCATAGACCCTGTGTGTTCAGAGCATCCAGCTCTGAATCAGCACAAGAGCCCTGTGCGCATTGAGGGGTGAGGGGGGTGGGGAGTCCCTATGTGCTTGAAATCTTCGTGTTGAGCTGGACATGAGCTGTGGCCCTTTCTTCTTAGTGCTGCTTTACAGTAGTACCATTTTGTACCATTACGTTAATGACATTTCATCTAACGCACCAAATAGTAGGATTTTTCAAGGAAATACTGGAAATTAGATGTTTAAAATTGTTCATGAAAGCCAAAAGCCAAGACACAAGAATCTTGCTGTCTTCCCTTTATAATGTCACCCTCCAAAAAAGGTGACACAATATTATTTACTTAAAATGAAGACCCAAACCCTGTTTACCCTGAATGAGCAGCTTCTCATATACCTCCTTTAAGCTGTTTGCAATTCAAATAAGGAATCATATAGCACAGATTTTAAAGGTCTCACTGACAGAAGCCAACAGCCAGAGCATCCCTCTGAGACCACTGTGCTTCCAACCACAGCTGGAGCCAGGGGCCGCAGGAGCATCAGCCCCTGCCCACAGGCAGCTGCACGATGGGGACTGTGCTGCAGCCTGCGCTGGGGATGGGGTCACGGCATTATTATGTTATTTATCTCCTCCTTGGGTTTCTGTCTTGGAGATTATAGAGACCTGGACTGTTTTACCTAAAACCAAATATGTGAGTTTCACAGGAGGCAACGATCGGAGGTGAAAAGTTGTAATTTCAGCACCCGTCCAAAATTACTTCTCTCTCTGTTTTTTATTAGTAACAGTGCTATATCTCTATCTACCTTCCTTTGGAGGATCCCAAAACGCTTTGAGAATCTGCAAAAGCACCAGTCCCAAGTGGCAATTTGAAGGAAGTAAATGCAATTCCCCCTTTACCCAAATAGGAAAACTGAGGATCAGTGCCTCAGGGACATTTTGCCACTCGTCTTTCATGGCTTCATATGGAAGGGAGATGCCTAAAGAGCCAAGCCATGGATATGGAAAACTGTGGAGAGGGATGGAGATGCAAACCCAGAGCAGGGCTCGCATTGCTCACAGACCTCAGCACTGGGCAAAATATCTTTGCAAAATGGACCTGAATTTCAGCTCACTCACATGGGGGCTGGATGCCACATTATAAACTCATTCTGGGTTAATTCTTCCAGGATCTTTTCTAGTTCACACTCTTGCTCATTCCCCACTGTGTTTACTGGGGATATTTGAAAGCATTCTCCAACCCACTTGACAATACATTAGGCTGCCTTAAAAACACAAATCCTTGGACTTAACCTATGATCCATTCCCTCCCTCTGCACTATTAGCACATTAAGAAATTAAACGATAAAACTCCTAAAGATCCGATTGACCAGAATCGCGCCGCTCCATATGGCATGGCATATGCGTCTGGCTCTCCTGCGCACCCTGCTCGGGATCGCCTGGATGCACACTCAGGCTGTCTGGGATGGGAAAAGGGTTTCAAGGCAAATTCGGATGGATTTAGAGTTACTTTTTTTCCATGATATTTCACTTCTCTGCTCCACCCCCAGTGCCAGAGGGAAAACTGTAGAGGTGATGTATGCCCTGAAACAAGGATGTGGAGCTTTGCTTTGTTGGAGGAGGTCAAGTGAGGCTATTTAACACTTTCTAGGACAGCTCCTAAAAGATCATGGACTTCAGAAAACAAGCCCAAACCCACATCCCCACAACCAGCTTAATGACTACTGGAGGTGGCTCTGGGGGAACGGGTCCCTGCAGGTGGGTGCTGAGTCCTTTTCCTGCCCTATCCACTCCATGATACATTACATTGCAGCAAACAATAGGCTCTGGGCCTCGCTGGGAGTTTTCCCTGAACGACAATGGCAGCATTTCTAAAAGCTTTCACAAGCTTTTTCACTGCTTTGGTGAAATTTAAACCTAATTTTGTATGTTTTGTATGGTTTTTTTTGTATGTCTGGGGCTCTGCTGCATACCTGGGTGCTGGGAGGTGCAACGGGGTGAAGACAGCAGAGGCAGAGCCTACAGCACCTCTCGGGGTTCAGCCCCATGCCCGGCACTGAGGAGACGGACAGGCAGAGCCCATACTGACAAACTTTAACTCTAAACACAACCTAAAACAGCTTAGTGGGGATATACATGAAGGAAGAGATTAACCCCACTCGTCCCCCCAGCCAGGAGCAACAAATCCCATTAACTCGCCATCCCTGGGAGGGGAAACGCTGCATCCACCAGTCCCCGAAATAGGGACCTGCCCCATTTATTCAGTTATTTATTTCAAATAAAAATCCCAGCCCTTGACAATGTGTCCTGCACAAGCTCTGCACTGAGAATTAATGACTGTTTCTGCGGAAAGCATCGGCATCACTGTGAAGCAGCCTGACCGTGTTATTCTGGTGCTATGCCTGTGTCGGCTGCTTACCTCCTAAATAGTTAATTCCTGGAGACTGCATGAAGGTTAAACATGTATCAGGATCAGATGCAGTCACCTATAGCTCCCCTTTCTGTGGGATTTCTCAGGGCTACGTAGAGAACTGGGAGCAAAATTCAGCAAGAGAGGGATGAAAAATCTCTCTCTTCCGGAAAAACCCGGCTTGCTCCCAAGTTGTAATTTGCTTCAAACCAGGAGAATTACTCACCGAGGTGCTAGGTAGGAATCGCACAAAATATAGTGGGGGGAAAAAAGAAGCTGTTAGAGACAACAGCAGAAGAGAAAACTCTGTTATCTATGGTAACAGTCTGGAGACTGATTTATACGGTGTATAAATAGAGCAGTAGAAGCTTTCTCCATGTAGACACTGCGATGGCAAAGGGAGAGTTTATTTTACCTTCTCTTTCAGGTTCAGTTTAATATGAAAATTCCCTGTTGAGGTAGCTGCCCTCTGCTCCGCAGCAAACAGCATTGCACCGATTCCCATGGGAAACGGGCCCAAAGTTTCTCCCCTTGATGCCGTGCTGGGTGCAGGCATGAGATGCTGGGTGCAGGCATGGGATGCAAGCTACGTTCCCTCTCTCCTCAAGTAGCCATTTCATCATAATCAACCCCCAGCTGCCCCAAGAGCAGCCCTCTCTAAGCCCCCAAATATTCTTGCTTTGTTTACTGCAGGGTTTTGTGGAGCATGAAAGCTGATGGACTAGATCCGTATTTCAATTACTTATTCCCTTCCACACTTTAAATAATATTATTTCATATACTGGCTATAGAGAAAAAACAAAACAAAACCAACATCCCAAACCACTTGTACTCCATGATTTATTTCTGAATTTTCCTTGAGGGATGAAAAATCAACTAAAGGTCTCGGAGCTGAGGGTTTAAAATAATGCATCACATGTAAGCAAATTATATTGGAGGAAGCACAGGGAAAAAAGGAAAGATGTAGAGGCAGGCTGGAGCCTTGTTAAGGGTTTTGAGAAATGCAGCACATATTTTAGAGGGAAAAATACGAGGGGTAGTAGTGAGATCTCAGTGCTCATCTCAGATATACCTGAGCCATTCATATTTGGGAGCCACAAACCCCATCGCATCATTTGACCTCTTCACATTTTGCGCCTCTGTCATTTTGTGAGTATTTGCAAAGCAGATTAAACCCAAAAACTCGCCTCGCCCTTGCTGGAATTTGCTATTTATTTTCCAAGCTGTTCTGCTACAGCAGCAGCGGCCTTGAAATCCCAGAGCTTCAGCTTTACGGTGACATCTCCCGGTGTATACATTATCTTGGCTCCTATTGTTCTATAGGTCAGCGTGAGAGCCCTGAATCAGGTAAAAGCACTTTCCTAGTCCCTTTTGTGCCGTATGCCACAATATAAATGTCTGCCTAGTGTGTGTTTCCCATACGCAGATTCAGCTGGCATTGAACAGCAGATGGTTCAGGTAGCGGATTTAAAAGCTGTCCTAGCCAACCCCCAGCCCTGACCTATATCGCAAGGCGAATGGATGAATGCCAGGCATACCTTTGCTTCCCCCTATGTTGATCATATATCTCTGTATTTCCCCCCACCATCAGCTGTCAAAAAAAAAAAAAAAAAAAAAAAAAGAAGGGAAAGGAATAATAAAAAAAAAAGCAATACCTTCACGACTGATATTTACACAAGTAAATATTTTTTATGTATATACAGCCCGTATGAAATGATTTTTAATGAATTATCTGTGAGTGAAAACAGTTCTGTAAATCAGCAGGGCTGCAGGCAATTTTTACCATATGTCGGCTTGCATTTGTATCACAGGATTTGTTTTTTGCGAGGACGAAATATCTGCTTTTCTTTCATTGCTTCTTGTGCTAGAATTAGGATCTACATAAACTCAATGCATTTAAGCAAGAATATTGTCTGTTTTTATTAGACTGTTATTAATGCAAAGGCGAATGTGTCCTGTACTGAACTGCACACCCAGACAGCAAGGCTGTAAGATCTGCATGTTAGGAGGGAGATGGTATAAAAAAATCTCTTTTTTTCCTCGTAAAGCTTCCTTCCAACCTTTCTCCAGGAGGTTTCTTAGAGTAAATCACCACTACTCACTGAAAAAAATAATAATAACTCTGTAAAATATAAGCAATGCTCTGCGTACATCCCTCCCTTCCCCCTCCGTAAAATAGCATCTGAATTCTTAATGGCAATAAGGATGAATTACTTAACGTATGGAGGGGGTGCTCAGGCTAAAAACACAGTCCATAATAATGCTAAGCTTTAATATAACTGTATTTACCCATAGAAGTGTAAAGCTTGACATGCGAAACAGGAGCTGGAGCCCCAAATGAGGAATTTCCACTGTAATAGCCTGCAAAATGCAGGTTAAAACTTCTGACTGATCCAGGTTAGGAATAAATGGCTCTCCTAAATTCAGTTACAAAATCAAGATGAAAAGTGGCTGAGGGCAGGGAGAAAAACACAAAACCAAACCAAAATCACTACAGAGATCACTTATTCCTGCTTTGTTCCTGAACTCTGCGGATTTTATTCCTTGAGCTAGCAATGCTGAGGATATGTTTATATGTTTCAATTATCTTTTAAAAATATTACTGCAATAAAGAATCTAAAGCCAGATTCTTTATCGTGAGCTGGGGCAAATTGGAGGGGGAGCATGGAACTTCACCCGGGTTTTGCTGGGAGGGAGGAGAAGGCCTCTGGTGACAGTGGTCCTCGCTCTGCCACACCATACCCCGAACAAAGAGAGGTTGCCCCTATTTGTGTACGGGTCCTGTATATCGAGCGATTTGCTGCTGACTTCAATAGGAACAGGATGCTTTCCATTTGCCCACGGGAATACTTCTGGTGACGCTGCCTTGAGCACGGGGGAAGGGATTGAGGTTGAAAATATATATATATATATTTTTTTTCCCAGGAGAATAAAAATAATAAATAATAAAAATGCAAAAAACCCCATTCTTTCTTTTCTGCTCCCGTGTTCATCCCCTCCCCTCTCCCGCTGTGTGGCGAGGACATAGCCAAGAGACAGAAGATGGCGATTATATTATGACGTAATGCTTAGATGAAAAATGTCATAACCATTTGTCACCAAATGCCCCGTGTACTGAGATGAAGCAAACAGTACGAGACTGACAGGGCTGATGAAAAACAGCACTTAAGCTAATTTTTTTTCCTGCTAAACTCTGTTGTGCACTATGCAAATATGATTGCGAAAGTGGGACATTATCAACACTTTAACGCTAGTTAACTTTCCAAGATGATACTCAGAGCAATCAACATAAACTTAGCATACAGTAACTTAAATAACAAAACTGTTTCACCACTCGATGCTGACATCTGATTCCAGCCAGTGCAGTGCTGGGTGATGGATTGTGCCGTGCCTGTGAACAGATTAAAAATACATTGCTTCAGATCACTTGTGGCAGTAGCAAAGAGGAACTGGTTTTAAACCGGAATAACAATAATAGCAATTATATACCAATCTGGCCTGAATCATCTCACCCTGCTAGCAGTTATTGATTATTAACAGGGTAATATTTGCACTAGCCTGCCTTAGATCGCATCCCTCATCCCGGTGGCTTCTGTGACAGCGCACAGCAACAACCAACCCACTTCCGTCTTGTAGTGGGCACTTGCCAGCTCTTAAATTTATCAAGTTACTCAATAGCCTGATTTTTTTTCCCCTAAAGGTCCAATTCCTAACTCCATGTGATCATGTGAGAATTGCAGCTTTCCTTTCCTTTTTATTTTCCCCCTGGAAAATAAAACTTCTCCTTATCCACCAGAGCTGTGTTTTGCAAACCCTAAAGGTCATCCTCCCAAAGAAAGGAAAACTAACCTGTAATTTGTTATTTTTAAAAGATCACAGCAGTGGGACATGAAAAGATGAACTGATTTACAGGAGAGGACGGGGAGTGCATCTCCCTCGTTAGCTTTCTCCCCCTTCCCAAGGCAAAGAGGAATAATAATAATACCTTAATACCTCCCAGCAGGGCTCAAAAGAGCTGGAAAAATAGGCTTTAGGGTGCGAGCTGAGAGGGAAAAAGAAACCCCCTATGCTGCAGCTGAACCCACAGAGAAAAGCTGAATCTGAATTTGATGTCACGGTATTATTGATTGGGATGTTAACAAACCTGGAGCGTGGGGAGCGGAGGGAGGCTGGACAGCAGTCAGCTGCTGCTGCGGGTCCAGGCCTGGAAGGATGCCTGCTCAGGTATGGCAAAACCCACTCCCTGTCCTAGGTCTTCCCAGGTCTTCTTCAAAAACATTAATTAAGACTCACACACTGAGTAAAGTACAGAGAATAACATCTGGTTTGCATATGCAGAATGGAGGTGTGGGGAGGAGAAGTGCTTTAGTGAGGGTGTCCTAGGGAGTCCACTGAGACTTGATCCACATTCTCACAGTCCTCCTCTTTCGACTGAGCCTCAACTGGTCTTCTCCTTAACCAAACCACTGGTGATCCTATCTAGTTCATTAACAAAATGCAACAACTCTTAGCAAATGCTATGGATTGAAGGAAAAAATGGTACTTCTTCTGAGGTCTGAGAGATACTGCAACACACGCAGTTAGTGCAAGGACAGGAGTGATGAGCAGAGCACAAGTCTACCATAGGAGGTCTGGACAAGGAAATAATTACATCCAAGGAAGAGTCTTCCTTCTTGTCTCAAGGGATGTCTGGCTGCAGAAATGCACTGAAGTGCCGTGTTCTTCCCTTTTTTGAGACTAGGGAAGGCTTTTTATGGATAAAGAAACCAAAAAAGACCCTAGTGGTGCTGGATCAGATCTGAATTTACACCAGCCCTGTAGACCATGTGCTGGCCTTGCTGTTGACAGCATCACACTAGAGAGCAGAGAAAACCCTAGCTAGACCTTCCTGCACGACCTAATTTACTAAAAAATGACAAAATGTGCTTTGACTCTTTGCTAGAGGGGAAGAGCAAGGCTTACACATCGCCCAGGTTTCTCTGTTCATGGTGGGGTGGGATTCAGCTCCCCAAACTCCAGCTGTTTTGTTGCCAAACCTGCTCCAAGCTGTCTTTGAAGCAGCAATCTGGGGATACCAAAGAAAGGGTGAGACTGCATATGCACCCCATGGTGTATGCACAGTTTCCCTGCCCCAAAGATCTTATGACCTAGGAAAGACCATCTGGCACAAGTTTATATATTAGTAAATGCATAGCTAAATTCTGAGATTTATCCCAAGGGCCTGCATATCTGCTCCAGTAGTGGCCCAGGATGAATGAGAGATGGGAAACAGAGTGGTCCAGCTTTTTCAAGTCAGGGATGAAATGGTTTCGGTTCATTAGCCTGTGCTGCCCAAGCAGCTTGCCTTGTTGATTTACTCTCTTTCAGTTCCTTACATGCTGCTGGAAGGGCATCACCAAAGCAGTCACCAGAGTCAGGGTCGTGCAACCCCCATGATACCCCCAGGCAGCTCTTTATACCTTCTCCCATGTCTAGGGTCTCGCTGGACTTCAGCCACCTGCAGCTCCACACCTCCGAAGGGATGTCTGATCCTGGGAGGTAAGCAGAGACCACCTCTCCATGGTGGAAAGCCACCTTCTGTAACCTTGGCTGCCCTGCAGGGGAGCTGAGGTCACCCAGCATGTTCCTGTTTGACGGAGGAGCTCTTCTCATTCTCACCCAATACAAAGGCACTTCGCTGGATTTCTGAAGCTGTAACAAGCCTGGTCCTAGTTCCCAGCTGCTTCTCATGGCTATCAGCAAGTCCTGGAGTGAGAGCATAAATGCACTTGTTCTGCCTTCCTGAGTGCAAAGAAACTGCCTCAACAAAGAGGATGAAATATTTCTTCTGGCTTTCTGAAAATGAAGGGAGAAAAAGCAGGGCAGACAGCAGCTACTTGAACCACTCCACCTGGCAATTCATAGCCTACAAGAGCATTGCTGGGACAAGGTTTTTCTGCCGTGGATGAACCCACTGCTTCATCATATCTGCCCACATTCCTTTTTCTGCTCTTCCAGCTTCTAGTTTTGTAATAAATACTGAAAGGGTCTGTTAAGGGTGAGCAAGAACAGCCCCTGTAGCCTCTTGCTTGTCTCTCCATCATGCCCCCAAAACCCAAGTCCCTCTCTGTCATGGATTTTTGTTTTGCCAGCAGCAGTGGGATACAGAGGACTGCAACCACTAATCTCAAATATCAGAAGTTGTGTTATTGGGGTTTTCTTGGACCTCATTTTCAATAAGGCAGGGATCTGGGCATGATGGAGATGTCTTCCATCAAGCTGATGTCCACCCTAAAGAACCTCTTCCAAAGCCTCTTTCTGCACTTGAAATGGAGATCAAGAAAACATCCTACTTGCCTTCACATTGTCTCAAATCACTGCTCTTTATTCTTCCCCTTTGAAAGACCAGGATCAGCTCTTTTCTTATGTTTTATACATGGTCAGCAAGAGGCAATCTCTTTCATAATAGGGCAGGAGCACATCCAATTAAACTGGCAAACAACATTACATTTTCCTATTACTTTGCAGAGAACATCCTTTCTGGTAAAGAGAAGCCCAGAGGTTATAGAAATTTTAAGGATCTCTTTTTCAAACTCTTCCATGGCAGAATCTGTGATCTCAATTTGAATTAGCTGGTACCTGCTGTTTGGGCTGTTTGTTGTTAGATGTCACTAGCAATGGTGACGCCAGAAAGGCTGTAACACAATAGACTCAAAAGAATCTGAGGTCAAGGGCAATAAAGTTTAAAATATAATCTGTTCTTGCTTGGTGATATTTTTGCACATATATATCCAGAAAAGAGAATTTGGAAGAATAATGCTTTCAAATGGAATCTGAAGAAAGTTACAGGGAAAAAAAAGGCAATATATTTTGTAATGAATTCGTTTAAGCAACTCAGGTGATATTGTTGATTTGCTGCTCCCTGGATTGTAATTTATTAGAAATTGCTTCTGATGTTTACAGGATGCATAAAGAGTAGTTCAATGTAAATAAGGTGCTGCTGTATGTTTAAGTGTCCCTTCTGGTGAATTAAATAACTTTGTGAAAAGACTTCTTGCATGTATTTATTCCACTTCCTACTTCAATGTCATCTTGGCTCAGTTAAATGAGGGGAAAACCCAGATTGCAAGTGAATATCTTCCCTTTCTTAACAGACCCACACTCTGATGTGGTTTGAAACCCCCAAATTGTGCTGTATGCTCTGCTGCCCTACTCACCCCCTTAACCTGATTACCCCAGGGACCCTGGTGCTGCTTTTTTTCTGGGCTGAGATGCCACAATGTGAAGCAGCAATGGTCCCTCCCCTCCCTCAACTGCTGCACCAGCGCAGAAGTGCTGAGCCCAGCAGATGAAAAGCTGCTGCTGCCGAATGGGGAGAAGGGGGACCGTGGCATGTAGCCACCGCAAGACAGAGCACACAATATAATTCAAGAGTCATCTTTTCAGCGGAGTGATTTGCTTCATATGAGGCTTGCTTTCAACACAGAAATAAATCTGAAAATCTATATACAACCATCTCCAATTGATCAGACAAATCTTGCATAGCCAAGGCTAATCAGAAGGAGTTGTAATGCACGGATTCCTCAAAGCATCTTAAAATTAATGGCAGGATCTATCCCAGAGCTGTATTTTTTTTTTTCAGAGTGCTTAAAGGGGGTTATGCAGACATAATTCAGTTGGATCGAACAGTCTAATCTGAGATTTACATGATTGGTAATGCTTATTTCTCTGGTAATCAATTCTTGCATTGCAAGAAGGAGCTCTGAAACGTGCAGCCTTGATGTGAAGTATATTAATTCTTTCTAACAGGTTTATTCCTCCACCATTTGTTTGTTGAGCATGATTTTGCATTACACCCCTCACAGACAAACCCAACAAAGAAGGTTTGTTTATGTAACCGATATACAGCCAAACTTTAAATACCAGCACTCGCTGTTGCTATTAACCATGCCCTCTTGTTAATGCAGTAGCACCTTGCAAGCCCCCAGAGCACTTTCAGAGCATGGCATCCTACATTTTCCACCAGCAATGGTGTCAGCTTCCTCAAGCAAGCTCTTGGTCTGGTCTGCGGTATTCTGTGATCAACCTCATATCAGCACCAAGGCTCAGCACAAGCTGTATATCCCTTAAGGTCTTCAAAACAGACTTTTGAACTCGTATTCCAGTATCACTTCAACAGTCCAGAAAGCCCTTTAACAAACATGAAATCCTAACTTCTTCCGGGCAATGTGGGTTTCTGACGCTGAAGGATTTGGGTATGTACAAGAAACTGAATACGTAGGGGCTGCTCTCCCATGCTGCAGCCACATCATGCTTACTGACTCCACCATGGATCCTAACACACAGGAGCAGAAATGTAACTGCATGCCATATAAGCCTCACCCTGGAGATGCAGGAGGCACATTTTCTGCTCCACTGTGAGACTAGACTTTGGTGGTCACCCACATAAACAAGTGAATTTTTAAGCATCTCACAGTCCCTGTTATGGTGTTACTTGGTGGTGGTGAGTATCTCAGCACCTCCTGACTTTGAAGTGTCACATCTACAAGGCTTTAAGCTCTGCTTCAGGTCATTTGGAGATCAAAATCTCTTCTCCTTCTGCTTTTTCCATCCTGTGTGGCTATATGCTGAGTTTGGCTGTCAGAATTCAGTCACCAGTGCTGGTTTCTGAAGGAGAAGAAACTCTAACTTATTCTTCCTTCTGTATCTAGGCAAAGAGATGTTTGTGACACAAGCTGAGTTAGAATTAGACTTATTCATATTTTAATTTTTCCGAGCAGAAGCATAATGTTCCTTAGGCTTGATCTTGCAAAACATTGGTTGCTTTGGCCCTGATCCATGATCAGAAATCATGCATGGTGACTTGTAGCATGTCTAGGGGATATTATGCCTGTTTACATATAAATCCTGGAAAATAAATGTGCTGTTAACCTGAAGCAGTCTGTTCTAGTACTGGTGCTGGGTCAAAACAGCAGAAGCTGTATCCAATCAAGAAAGGACCATGTCCATGAACAGCACTGTGCTTGTGGAAGAAGGAATGCCAAAGTCAATCATGTGAGCTGTGAAGAAAGAAGAAAGATGGAGTTTGCCGCTGTTGATGCTAATGAGCTTACACAACCTCATTCATCTGAAATTAATGTTCTTCTGTGACTTTGCAACTGATCTGTACTAGCGCAGAAAGGAAAAGAGTGTCATTCCGAAGGGATGGGGAGTGGTATTTGTACTTTGTCTCTCCACATCCTCATCTTCTGTGGGAAACACTTCTTCTGATAATGGACCCATGTTGAATGGCAAGAAGTATCATCCTTTTGCAGTCCAAGTGCTTGTAGGACCTCTTAGATTTGGCTTTTCTGGATTCTCTGGTGGGACAGGAGAGAAGAAAGCAAAGAGGAGATTAGAGAGGGAAGGAGCGCATTAGTGGACAGAGTGCTCTTGCGCTCTCCTTTCTTGTAAAGCCTGATGAGTGCCACAAAGAGGAGAAGAAAATCATAAATAAGCTTTGGCAGAGCTGTTAATACCTTGGAGTTGGGCTGGGATCCTGCCATCCCACAGCTGAGCTGTGGCACTGTGGAGCACCAACCTGCAAATGAAGACTCCCCCTCTATGCTGTGCTGGTTCACCTGAGTTGAATGTGTCAGCAGGCAGCACAGTTTAATATTTAGAACATGTTCTGACCAGGAATACATTCAGCCTGTTTTTAAGATGCACGGCTCTGCAGAGAGGGACACCTCACATTTCTGAGCACTATGGAAAGCTCCTGGTCCGTGAAGGAAGCTGGGAAAGCTTTATAGCTGGTGTTCATCCTTGAAGGAAAAGGTTTCTGGCCTTGCCTTGGTTTTCCAGCAGGTAGGAAGAAAACCAGAGCTGCAGGTGTGATATGACATGATTCAAGGGCGGGAGACAGCATGGCACTGGGTTATGGATACAGGATGCCTAGGAATGGCATGGGCTCTGCCAGGGTGGGATCAAATGCAATTGAATCAGATGTCTTCATCTATGTTTGCTCTGGTTTACATCACCTTGAAAAATGCTTTTGCTGTTGCTTTAGGAAGAAATTCTCCTGGAAGCAGTTCCCAACCCTGGGTCAGTTTGTTTACATGAAGAAGGATTCAGACAATGAGAAAACATGAGCACAAATAATCATCAAATCAAGTTTCTAAAGCAGGAGATCATTTTCCGGCAAACAAACCAGTTAAAATTCAGGTTCTAATGAGAGATCAGAAGGCAAATCTCCAGCAAGAGAAGCTGAAACCTGTCTTGTTTGGATTGTTTGATTAGAAGTTTTACTATTTTCAATATCATTAATCTGAAAAAGTGCGCAATGTCAGCAGAAATTGGCGTAGGAGGAAAATTTGGTGAGCATTTTCGGTGTTATTTCTTTGTTGGAAATCAGTTGTTAGCTGGAAAACACACATGGAAGTTAAAGCAGTTGATGTTTCGTCTTTGTTGCACATGGAGCTGGCAGAAATCAGTGGCATTTTGGAAGGGAATTTCCATGGGACATGACAGCAGTTCCTTTCACATGAATTCTAACTTCTCCACATACAGATACACATGTTTTAAAAGTGAAATTTTGGGGGTCTGAGAGTTGTTCATAATTAAGAATGTGAAAGAGAAGTGGCTGGTAATGAGGAAGCTTTGTTTCATATCTCCAAATAAGCCTCCCCTAGATGAGATTTGTGCCTATGCAGGTCTTTACAAGTGCTTATTCATTATTTGAGATGTAAATAAAGTATTCCCAACTGCTCATACAATGAATGGGAGAGTGAGAGCAGTCTGTGAGGTGCCTAAATTCATGGCTAAACCAGAAGATGTGGGCAAAGGTCTCCTGGTTTTCTGTCTCATGACCCATTCCACACAGAATGCAGGAAAGGGCAAGAGATTTGGAGGTTACTTTTGAAAGGAGAGGTCACCCCATTTTCACCTTCATGTAACCTGCTTAGCAGCTGATGTGACAGAGCTGAAACCAGGCCCCTTCCAATTTTGGTGAAAATTGGTTCAATGGGAATGGGTCTAACCCAAAACACAGTAATAGATCAGGATGCGTTTTGAGATCAGAGATCCTGATATATATTTATACTTAATTATTTCCCATTCCAATGAAAAATGTAAAACAGCCTTAAAATGACTGTGCAATATCAAATTCTCTCCTCTCCTGCAGAGGTCTCTAAGGACAAACCCCATGAGAGGCTGTGTTGAGCAAGGGCTAAAGAAGAGCTAGGGGATTTAGGCATTATCTCGGAAACAGTATTTCAATGCATCACCCTGAACGAACTGCTGCCAGAACTGCCAGCCGATCAGCGATTTCCTCAGCAAGCCTCAGAAACAGGTGAAACACCAGGCAGGGCTTGGAGCATCATTCAGCTGAACTTTTAAAACAGCAATCCCTGTAATAGGATTAAGTGGCACCAACCAATAGGGACGAAGGCTTGAAGAGATTTCACGAGGCATGCGAGAGGAAGGATTAGCAGGAGACACAACAAAAACGGATGCCAGGAGAGCGCACTTAGTGCTAAGGGCAAGTGGTGCCACGTGCTGTGCACGCGTGGGGCTAGTTAACCTCTGCACCTCTGCTCCAGGACAGCCTGGACTCACCTTCTCCATCCACAAGAAAAGTCCTTGCACTGTGCCTAATGAGATGTCCCACCGCCACTTGGACACCAGCTCGTGCCCAGCCCTAGTACTGACATGGTCCAGGGCTGCTGGGGCTGGCGGCTGCTGGGAGCATGGACAGCTGTGTGCGCCAAAAAGGGACTATTTAAGGCCACTTCTCCCTTGCAGTCTGGTAGCCATGGAGTGATTGTTGTTTCAACTACTCTTAGCTTTCTCGCCTCAAAATGCTCTGACAGGTGTGACAGCAAATTTATGCAGCAAAAATAGTCATCTGAGTGGGGCCCCAGATTCATTCTTTTCTTCCCTTTTGCTTTCTGAAAACTTAATCTGCTAGTGTATTTGTTCCCCACATGACACTCTTACTAAACTGTGTGAAAATATATTACCCCCAGCCAGTGGAATAATCTGAAGACCTGTGAATTTACATTCTCTCGTAGTTATGTTTTAGCCATGGATATTGAACTTAAGTAAGAACTGTGTGTCCTACCTGCTGCATAGTCTGTGCTTTAATATCACAGTCTTTGTGAATTCACTGATTCAAGCTGGGTGAGATCTGAGCTGTTGACAGTCTACACAATCATACCTCAAAAGACTTTTCAGCATACAAATATGAGGCCACACTGCATAACTTCAGGCACTATCAAATATTGTTTTTTCCTGTAGAAGATGGAGGTTGGTGCTCCTGGAAACCATATAGCAAGAGTCAAGGGCCTACCAAACTTAAGGACTTCTTGGAGTTTCCTGGCTTTGTAATTTGATATATGGTTTCAAATAAGCAGAAATCCTGCTATTTTAGAATCATAGAATCATAGAATAGTCACGGTTGGAAAGGACCTTAAGATCATCTAGGTCCAACCTCCCTCCCATGGGCAGGGACACCTCACACTAAACCATGCCACCCAAGGCTATGTCCAACCCGGCCTTGAACACTGCCAGAGATGGAGCATTCACAACTTCCCTGGGCAGCCCATTCCAGTGCCTCACCACCCTCACAGTAAAGAATTTCATCCTCATATCCAATCTAAACTTCCCCTGTTTAAGTT
>JAOEHY010052643.1:23917-34928 GCA_025447955.1 Psilopsiagon aurifrons
CCAACAGTTCCATGTCCTTTTTATGTTGAGGACACCAGAACTGCACACAATACTCCAAGTGAGGTCTCACGAGAGCACAGTGGAGGGGCAGGATCACCTCCCTCGACCTGCTGGTCACGCTCCTTTGGATGCAGCCCAGGATACGGTTGGCTTTCTGAGCTGCAAGTGCACACTGCCAGCTCATGTTCATCATCGATCAACACCCCCAAGTCCTTCTCCGTAGGGCTGCTCTGAATGTCTTCTCTGCCCAATGTGGAGCTGTGCCTGGGATTGCTCTGACCCAGGTGTAGGACCTTGTACTTGCCATGGTTTTAAACTTAAAGAGCAGCTCAGCTGGCCATTCTTCTCACTAACCATCTCAGAACCATCTGATCCTTTCAAACTATTTCCCTTTGTTGGTCTAAATGCATCTTTTATATATTTGTCCACCAGATTGGGACATTACTGGTGAGAAGACTGTCATGGTGATGGGCACCTCTTGGCATCAAAATAATGAAGAAATACTTCAAAATGTCCTTGTTAATTTCAACAACAGCAACTATAGTATGCACCAAAGTGCTTTACATTAGCAAATTTTATAAAAGCAAGTAGTAATAAGACAAGGGGGAATGGCTTTAAACTGACAGAGGGGAGATTTAGGTATGGTGAAGAAGTGCTTCCCTGTGAGGGTGGTGAGGCACTGGCACAGGTTGCCCAGAGAAGCATTACTGCATGCCCCATAAGCAAACAGCTCCAATTGATGCTGCTTCTTGTTTTACCCTGAGATTGAGTTTTATCCAGAGGGGTGGCAAATGGCCCTGGAGATATGAGTTGACCACTCTAGTGAAACTTTGCCAGATTGAGAGCATCCCATCGCTGCTGACATGTGAATGGTTACACACAGCTGCTCTGACGTGCTTACTGATATTGTTAGGGCTGCCTATAGTGTAATCTTCTTGGCAACTCTGGATCAGGGACATGAGATATCACACAACCCTTCAAACTCAAGGAGCTGCATCTACAAGTTGGCTGAATGTGGATGCAGCTGGCAAGCTCTTGTGGGATGCTGCAGGTTATTTTGGGAGGCAGAGCCATGGAAAAATGCTGAGAACTCTTGTTTTGATCACTGCTGCTGTCCCTTGCTGGCCTTGCAGAGTTCTGCTTTGCATCCACAAGCGCTAACCATACTTCAGAAGCATGATGTTTTCCACTGTGCCTGTCTTGCTCAAAACCCCACAGAGGTGGTTTATACTGCTCCATACTAGGTACAGGTTCCTCATCCACATCTTAGAGGCATGATAACTCTTATCCTACAGATTTATCCGTGTAGCCACCCAGCATCAGACCTCTTCCACGACTACTAAAAAGGTGCAATGCAGGCCATGTGGCTAGGCGCCTCCCCCAAAATCAGTTTCATACACTAATACGTTATTCCCCCTCTCAAATAATCCTGAAGCAACCAGAAACCACACAATGATACAGTCTAAGTGGACCTCTCAGTGGCAAAGGAGGTGGCCTGAATAATGTAGCACAGCTGCTCCACATCAGAGATGAACTGCAGCCTGGCTTTTTGACTACCCTTTTATAAGTTCATGCCTAAACCCAGGAGACAACTGTCAGAGTCATGCCGTGTCCATATCATCAGGGTCTCCAAAACCAGGTGGACACATCCCAACTGCTTTTTGGAATTGGCACTTGTCCTGCTGTGCTGAGCAAGCCCTTGTTCTGTCACTGTAAGACCTACTGGTATAGAAGTCAGGTTTGAGTTTTCCGTCTACATCTTACAGGTACCATTCCTGATTCCCTTCACTGAACCCCATGGCTGGGTTTTCCTTCTTTCTTTCTAACTCAAAAGTCTCTTAAATGTACTTTTCATGTCGTTGCAGCCTCTACAGATGGTTGTACTTCAGACACATCCCAAAATATCAATATAGCGAAAAAGAAGAAAGGAACTGAGAAGGAACACATCTCTTAATGATTTAAAAAGCTTTTTAAAGGACCGCAGTTGGATATTTTTTAGTATAGAGTGACTCCTTTGGGACCTACCCTCTGTATAAACTTGTGCTGATATCCTCTAACATCTAAAATAAATCCAAAGTTGAGGTTATCCTTTTGAGCTCAGTCTTATGAAACACTGAGTACCATCCCACCTGGAACAATCACGTTTCTTTATTCTACCTCTGGGTGCAACTGAGGATCTTACTGACCTGTTCTATAGGGCTGAACACTATGTTCCCATCTTCATAATGCTTCTGTTGTGAATGTTGGTGGTGGCTCTGACACTTGACTTTTCTCTCATGAGAAACACGGGCTGCAAAGATCTTCCAGAACAGCCTCTTCTTATAAGTAAATACATTTTCCCCAAAATTCCCTTGAAATGAGGCAAGTAAAGTACTTTCAGCTGTTCACTGAAGTGTGTATCGTTATATCTGTACCGACATTAGTGTAAAACTCACATAAAATACAAACCTCCCAACATAATCAAGGGTTTTCTCGGTGCCTTCTGCAACAGTTAAATGAACCCTGGTGTCCTTCAAGTAGGAAAGCCTGACTGACCTAAAAGTTAATGCTCATGTTTCTTCCCAAAGACAACCTTTCGAATTCAGTGCTGCTTGGCTCCACTCTTCCACTGCCCACAGGCTCGTGTGGATATGGGACTTCTCTCCCCATCACCTAGTGCCTCGGGCAGTTACAAATTGGATGTAAGACCTGAACATCGCATCCTTGGGGACCAGCATTCATCTCAAGGTAGACACTGTCAGAAATAGTACATTTAATGGATGTTGGAGCCCAGTGGTAATCAGTCGCATTACCCTGACATGGTTTGACCTGGGACAAGTAGCACTGAGCCAGGGGTCTGTGGGCAACCTGATCTAGTTGATGACCCTGCTAGTGGCAGAAGTTCGGACTTTAAAGGTCCCTTCCAACCCAGTCATTCTATGATTTGATGATTCTATGAAAAAATCCCTATATCCAGATTAGCACAGGTTAGGGATTATTCTTAATATTTTGCCTGGGTGCAACCACCCTGTTGAGGGGTACAAGGGGGTTGGCAGTGTAGTTGTGGCCACATCACTCTAGCCATGCTGGGGCCAGAGGACAGACCCCAGTGCTGTTTATTTTACCAAGACAGATACAGCCCTAAAGTTACCAGTCCATTTGCTGGTATCCAGCTTGTTGTTAAAGTAGTCATCTTCCACTGCTAGTGTGCATTTGTTTTGTCATAGGCTTCATCTGTATTTTCTAAAGCTGTGCTCTAAGAAAGTTGTAATTGGAATCTTGAAATTAAATTTAGCAGTTGCCTGGTTGTCAGGCAGTTTTTCTGCCCATTGTAGGCCAGACATAATCATATTCCATCAGAGGCAGAATAAGCCAGTATGTCCTGAATTACTAAGTGCATCACAGGTTTATTGGCTGCTGGGTATCCTTAGGGTTCGGTTTGTTTTGGCTTTGTTTGTTCCTTTTTTCCATGACACGTGTACATATTTGGTTTTGTGACTCTTGTCTATGGGCCTTAGTGTGTTGAGTTATGATGATACATGGGAAAATAAGGATAAATGGTGAAAAAAATATCCAGGCCAAGCAGTGGTTTAGTTAAGATAAAATAACAACCTCAGCCTTATGGCTGTCATATTGCTAATAATAATACATATTCTACCAAGACTAGGAGAGGGAAAGAGGAGAATGTTTGAGAGGATGGATAGGAGCTGATGTTAGAAATGATTCTGCAGCAGAAACAAAGTTATTTAGTGTCTGCCTATGTGGGTGATCTTCACTTTGCTTGTACTTTTGAGATAAAATCACCTTCAGTGGATGCAGCAGCCCTGGTCAAAGGAGTCATGGTCACCTCCTCTGTTTGTGCTGGCTTGTCCATAGCCAGACTCCCTGCTTGGGAGAATCAGCTCAAGGCACTGGTGAACACATATCTGTCTGCACCCATTTCTGTTGAAATATCCATAGAAACCTCAAGCAGCCATACAGTAAAGTTACCTGGGCTAAAGTGTGTTTTCAAGCCTACATTAAAATTTGAAGCCCAGGGAAAACCCATGTATTTGGTCTCCTCCTGCTTTTATTATGTAGCAGTGAGTCAAAATAGAAAAAAAAAAAAACCAAAAAAAAAAAACCCACCCCAAAATAAGAACCACCACAGAACCAGATATGTTCAATGCAAACGCCTTTAAGAAAAAGTAATCTAAAAATAAAAGTGGATTCATGATGATCCCTATTACAGCTTAAATTTATTAATAACCACTGAAGTCAAAAAGTACCAACAGCATCACTTAAGCAGTGACTGCTTGTGAACTGCTCCTAGGGAGCCTGACCTGTGCTTGGGGATTCAGGTTTTGACAAAAGATGCTATTCTGTGGGTGCAAATAGCATATTTTCTCTGGTCACTGATGCCAGCACTGCAGCACCATGTGAATACACTCCCAGCTGGAGGGCTGCTGTGGATTTTGTGGAAGATGCCCAGATCCCTTTGACTGCAGTCCCCTGGCAGCTACCTGCCAGTGGTCCTCAGTTGACATTATCTCCTGGCTTCACCTCTGATTGCTTCTCTGTCCTCTTTTGCTCTCTGTTGGAAGCCTTTTCCCTCTGCCAGATTGATGGTGGTATAGGGGGTGTCCCCAGAGGCTGTGCTGCCATCTGTCCCCCTCCCACTGGCACAATCCAGAGGCACCACCACTTTGGGATGGGTTTCCTGAGTGCTTCCAGGGGTCAGGTTTTCCCTCTAATGACTTCTGTGTGGAGCAACCTTCTCTCGTGGTGGGATATAAGCACCCGAAAACTGTACCCGACCACAGGAGAAAGTGTCCTGCCTAGGGCACAGTGGATATGGTGAGGCTTCCCCTTTTCTGTAGGGTCTGCTCCAATCTGCTATAAAAATAACTTATTCCAAGATGATCTGGTCCCAGGAGGGAGCAGAAGACCAAATCCTGGTTCCTCTTCTGGCTTCATCTTTTATCCATCCCTGTGGCTTTTCTATCCCCTGGCTGCTGCTAATCAGCATTCCTTGCAAAGAGCAGCTGCTAATTTGCCAGCAGTAGTGAGTGCATGTGGAGTGTGGGGAGGTGGTTGAGGTGATGAAATGACATCTTCCCGGCAGCTCCTGCCCAGGCTTCTGCCTCTATCATCACCAAAACACCCTTTTTCCCAAGCTCAAAGCCTCTGTAGCAAAACCATATTCAAGTTGGTATCCTGAATCCCACCCATATAAGAAAGGCTGTTTCGTAGCACTTGGATTTTAGGTAGAAAAAAAAAAATGTATTTGTGTATGTGTATATGTGTTTGTGTGCATGTGCACGTGTGTATATATAAATACATATATATATTTTCCCCTCTGAAACAACTTGCTTCCCTTTGGGAATAAAGGGGATCTTTAAAAATGCAAAAAATTCCTTCCAGACAGTTTGTCATGTCTTACTAGGAACAGCCGACCCTATTAGCAATTTAAATTGTGTCTCCTATTAGCATAATTTTTAATGAAGCGGAGCACGTGTTTCACATTTGTGTTTCTGATGCAGCGGGGAGGAGGCACTTGGACACTCAATGAACGTAGTAGGAATTGGCTTTGAGAAGACCAGGAGTAATGATGCAACCCTTTGACAGTGACTCAAGCTGGTGCATGAAATTCAGTGTTGTGTGTGCATGTGTGTGTGTTAATGGTCCCCCGCTAAGGCAGTTGATGATGTCCACGTGGCCATTGTAATGGACTGGTCTACAGACGACACCTCCTGTTTCAGCATGACACCATATAGATGCTTATATCAGGATTAACTTTGCACACACTTGACATGCACACATGATTTCTGAGTCCTGGCTGGGATCTTATTTCGGACAGGCCTCTGCAAGTGGATTTTTGCATTATAACAATTTTCTCCAAACTCTATCTATAATTTGGTGGAAAACCTTCACTGAAATAAAAGGCCATGGGAATAACCCCCCCACCACTGTTGGTCAGTCTGCCAGATTTTCAGATGCAGGTGGGGTGAATGGAGAGGCATATGGGGGTTGTGCATGTGTGGTTTTGCTCCTCAAGCAGCAGGTGTGAGATGTAGTGTGGGCATCCTGAAGGTCTGTGAATTATTTCTGCTGTTGAATAGGCAAACAAAGTCATCTCTAATGTGCGGCCAGCTTCACCAGTGAAAACACAAAAAGGGTCCACTGGAATATTTTTGGGATTCAGAACAGATTGCAAATTGCCCACTGTTGGATGTGAACATAAAAACTCTGCTTTTTATTTATATTTTTTTTGTTTTCTCCCAGAATCTGGGAATAGCAGGATTTTTCTTCCCTGCTGTCATTCATAAAGTCTTTGGTAGATTTTAAACATGATCTGGAAGTTTTCTCAGGCCATTGCCCTGCAAGCCAGGCTGTGATTGCAGCCCCAAGTCCTCCCTACCCACTCGGAAGTCCAAAAGGCACTAGCAAACCCAGAATCACTGACGGCAACAAGTGCTAAATAAAATCACTTGCACTCCAGATCCGTTATTGTTATTTCAAATTCTTATTTGCTTCACAGTACCCTCATGGCAGTGTGCAGGGAGGGAATAGCAATGGGTTTTTAACTCCATCAAACATCAGATAAAGAAGAGCTGTTTTGTAGTTTTTGCTAAAAACTGACATGATTTCTCTAAGATGAAAGAGTAGTTGAAATGCACTCATATTTTCTCTGTTTTCTCCCCTGGTTTTCCCCCCTCTCCCTGCCTGCCGCACTGATCCATTGCACTACGCCAGGGCTTTGCACACGAGCCATTTGCGACGTTAGAAGGGAAATTGTGTGTGGGTGTGAAGTCTTGTGTGCGCACATGTTCCACATTTTGTTTGCTTAAAAGCCCGTGCAAAGATTTTTGTTGTTTTTCTTAATGGGAAAATCCTCCTGGGAGCTGAAGTTACACAGGCAATAACACACAACATGAACCAGTAACTGATCCCCAACGGGGAGGACAGAAAAGCCCTTGTGCCGGGCCACCCTTTGGGAAAGCAGAAGGTCACTTGGACCAACCTCTTCTCCCGTGCCAGCTTCCCCGTCTCGTGCACGAATGGTCTGCCATGATACGGAAACATCCTCATTAGGATAATAGGCAGATTTCCAGGATCCACTTCTGATTCCCTCGTCCTGGAACAGTCCCAAATATCACAGATGTTTTGACGGCTCTCCCAGAGGGCGGCAGCAGCTCGTCTTCCACTTGCGGCACGTTCAGCCCTGGCATGCCGTGAGCAGTGGGCTGCCGATGCCCTGTTCTGTGCTGGGGATGTCAGGCACCCCGGTGCTCCTAGTGAAACCAATGTCTTCACCCCAGCAGATTGAGGTCTTTTGGGGACATCCTGCAAGCAAGTGCTGCTTCTTGAGAAGGGCCTCACTTTTAAGAAAGACGCAGAGGAGACAACGACAGATACAGGTCCATGCTTCCTTTCCACAGGCCCGAAAATTATGAATAGGAAACAAAGCAGTGAATTGCAGTAAGGACAGTTTGAGTATTTGGGCAAAAAGCAGGGAATAAACCTTCAGCATCGCGGTGGTCTTCAGCATCAGGGTGACCGTCCTCTGTCTGCCCCACTGCCAAGCGAACACCACCTGAGTACCATCCTAACAGCTAGCGGATGGGATGGTGAGTTGAGAGAGATGAAACCACATCTTGATTTTTTTGGTAACCTCAGGAAATTGTTTCCCTTCCACCTTCCCTCCTATCCTCCCCACCTGCCTCAGAAGAGGCTGTGAAGCTTACTTCACTCAGGATTGCAAAGTGCTTGGGAAAGTTCAAGTGAAAGACAGCATGGAGCTGTTAATGTTGCTGATGCCTTATTTTTCTCTGCCAGTCAATTAAGGGGGAAAACCTGACAATCAAAATTGTTTATCGCACTATATAACAGCCTCTTGTAGGGTATATCTTCCTTGGGAAGGAAACAAGAGCTGCCTGTTTATGAGAAGACTGGAAATATCAGACAATAAGAGAGAAGTGTCTCTGCACGTTGCCGACCTGGCCCATCTCCCACCTGCTGTCCTCATTTGTATCTGCTCGAAGCGATTGTGAAGTGGGCGCAAAGTGCTGTTCTGGCAGGGTAGCATTGCTGGCTGGCATGGGACCGAAGTCAGTGCAACGAGTCAGACCCCGAATCAGAAACCATGGGGCTCATCTGTGCTTGTGAGTGAGCTGAGGTGGGAGTAGGTGGGCTCTGAAGGGCTCTAACTCCCAGCCTGGAAACCCAGTGCTGAGGAAAGGGAGAAAGGCAGCTTGCACTGCTCTGTGATATGAGACTTGCACAGGTGGCACGGGTGCAGATATTGTTCATGCTTTTGTTTCCAATCCATTGGAAGCAAGCTAAAAAAATCTGGGGCTGATAGCTTTGCTGCACTCAGTTAATGTGTCCTGCTCAATGAGATGCCTGTGGATTTTGTGGCATGGCAACAAATTCAAAGCTCAAGATGCAAATAACAGATAACTGTTATTTGAATAACTGTCAGATAACTGGCAGGATAGACGTCCTTAGTGCTGCCTGCCTCATACCCTTGCTGTGCCTTTATTCAAAGCCCTTCACAAATATTAGACGAATAAAGTGCATTGAAGAACCCTGTGAATTAAGTTAGGGAGATCAGGATTGCATCTCTAGTGCTGTGCAGAACACTCCCGGACAACTGCTGTTCTTCCCTACAGGACCAACCATCCCTAAGGCAGACATTGGAGTAACCCTGCTGGTATTCCTGGGGAGATATCATACTTGGTTGTCCTCTGAGCTACGCTGTCGTAGCTCCAGGATCTCAAGCTAGTCCTCCATTTATTGTGTGAGCAAGTGACTGAGAAAGTGCTGTATGATACATCAAGGACACAGACATAAAGATTCATTGCTACCATGGGGATGAAATATAGCTCTTTCCCTACCTTCTCCACATAGCTTTTTCCTTTGAAAGAAATCCCACGGTCATTCATGGAGAGGTATCCACAAAAAGCCACAAGAGAGGATCCACATGTTCATGATGTAGAACATCAAGATGCTTTCTCAGGACATCAAGCTGAATTCAAGTATCATATTGAAATTCCAGGAGAGACCTTAATTATCCAAGTTCTAGCTTGGCCAGAGCATTGAGGTCAATTCTGTTAATCAAAATATGTGTGCTAGCACCACAAACTATAACAAATAGTTCCAAGCCAGGCTTGGTAACTCCTTTGGAGAATGTTGCCATCAGCAGCAGAGACCTACTCAGGACCATTCAAGTATGGAAGGGAAAAGCCATCTTTTAGCGTCAACCAGAAGCTGCAGATGCCAACATAGTGCAGCCAGGGCTTGTAAGGCTGTCTCACTCAATATAGCCCAATGAAATGCCTGAACTACCTTTTCCTCTTCAGAAGGCCAGTTGACCTGAAAGGATATGTCTCTGGCCAACACAGTGATGTCCATACGGACACAGAGAGGTTAAAAAGTTTAGAAAGAACATTCTGCCCAAAAGGGAACTTTAAACTGAAAAACACCTTTGGTATTCATAGTGCTACCTCAGTAATGGTACTGCTTAACGACTACACTGGTACAAATAAATAGTAGCAATTAGCTAACAGCTGACAGTGGGGAAGGATCCTTTCTTCCTTGGAGGTTGAAACAACTGCCATTGAAAGCAATGGTAAGAATCTTCCTTTTTCTGCCCAAAAGACCAACTGAAGTAATTCATGAAGATTTAATTTATACGTCTCATCACTGATGGAAAGGCTTGAAGTACAGGGAGCTGAGAAGGCAAACGTGGAGCTGTGTCTCCTCTGTGAGTGATCCCCATGAGAACGTGGGTTCAGCCTTTCTCAATAAACAGGTCTGTGGCAGACACACATCTGCTTTGTGTCATCTTTGAGTCCTACAAACACCACACAAGCAGCTTGCTGCTTGTGCAAGGTGGGATGGCATGGCCCCACAGACCCCAGTAAGACACTGGGAGCACACAGCAAGGTCAACATCCTCTTCTGACACAAACTCCCAAAAGATGAGGATGATGTGCTCAGAAATGGCAGAGAAGTGGCTGTGGTGGTGGCATTCACCTTAACCAGCTCTGATTTTAGCTCAGGAACACAACATTCTGGAAGACCTCAATATCAGATGGGGATATTCCACACCTCCTGCACTTCCTGGTCCTTCTATATCCAGGCCACTGCTGACCCTCCCACAAGGTCTGGCACAGAGCAGTGGCCTGGCTTTACTTTTATAGAAGCTGGGTAGTTTATTATCCCTGTTAGACTACCTGTCTCCCCCCATCACTTGCACACAGCTTTGGGGAGGTGTTTTGAAAGCTGGAGTGAACTTAATTTATTTCATTGCCCTCATTTTATCTGCTGGGTGGAGGTCAAGAAGAAATATTCCATTTTATTTGGATTTTAATTTTGGAATGTCTGAGTTATCTGATTTAAACTGATAATGCTAAATATTTCAGGGAAAGGCACGTCTAATGTTAAATATTTCAGGGAAAGGTGAGGATGAAATTCCCTGCTTGTTAGTAAAGTTTTTGTAAACCTCTTGATCAGAATTGATCTTACAGCTGAATGATTTGTTAGGTGGGGGCTTTAACTAGCACTAGCAGTGCGAGAATTTATTTGCCCTACTGTTAGGATCCCCTGGTTGCTCTACACTTTCTCCCAGCAGTTGCTTGCTCCTGCTGTACTTTGGTGTCATCTGGAACACAAAGTGATAGTAATTGGCCTTTTAATAATATCACAATGTCCAGCCTGATCAAGTGCCAGGACTGATTTGGGCTTTATTATCAAGCAGTCTCCCAGAAAATTAATTGCTATCTCTGCTGGTGATAACCCAGACTCTTAGAGATGAGTATCTCCTCCTGGTTTAAATGGTAAACTTACTGGAAGAAGGGCTGCTTTTTTGCTTTTGTTGCTTAAACAAGATTTAACTTGCACTAAGGAAGAATAGTATTAATGAAAGTTAAACTTCCAAGGCTGAAATCTGGGTTTTGACATGAGTTAGTTAACTCCCTCCGTCCCTCCCCCTCTTCCTTCCTTCCCTCCTTCCTTCCTTCCTTCCTTCCTTCCTTCCTTCCTTCCTT
>JAOEHY010052644.1:0-25216 GCA_025447955.1 Psilopsiagon aurifrons
GGGGGGGGAAGGAAAAGGAACAAAAAAAGGAAAGAAAAATAGTTTCTGAAAAGCTTTGTGCTGTCGAATTCTGCCTGCAAACTCTCCAGCATTGAATCGCTTTGCTACAGAACTGGCACTCTGGATGTATTAATCCTTCCTTCCCCACCCCTCAAAAGAGCAAGGTATAACATGGGAAAAATGAGAGTATGAACCTTGATTTGGATGTGTCCTTTCTTTGTATTTTTCCTTCTTGATTTTTTACCCTCTTGTTTTTTAAATGTCTTCTGAGATGTGTTTAAATTTGAGGTTTTGTGTCTTGAATCCTTTGTCACATCTCAACAGACCCCAGAGAAGAGAAGAGCAGCTCTAAAACAGAAAGAGGAAAGTCTGTCCAACTGCAGGCTTCTGGGAGGGATCTGATGAAAGGACTCCTACCTCTGTGTTTCTTTAGGAGTGTCGTCTTTGACCCAGAAACTTTCCACCAGAAATTCAAGGAATTTATAAGCTTTTCCAGGGTTTCAAGAGCACAGAGGTGAAATACGTCCCCAGAGGACTGGGTGTAGTCCATCACACCTAGACAGAACACAAGCAGCAGGCTCCACACCTTCTAGAAGCCTTGGCAACATACTTGTGCCTTGGAAATTCCAGGCAGGAGAAGGGCCACGCTTGCTGTGTGCTGCCTTCATATCCACTCAGGTGGAAATCCAGCCTGGAATCACTGCTGCTGACACTTCCACAGCACCCTGCAAAGCAGCAAAGACGATGATGGTGAGACTAGCTCTTGATGCCACAGCTGTAGGTGACAGATACCGCTCTCTATATGGCAATCCCATGGTCCTTGTTGAGAGCTGCGGGTACAGAGCACGTTCAGAGGAGCAGACCACTGACTGCTCCATAAGGAATGAACTACTGCATTTTTTCCCCTCTCTCCCTGAAAAACAAGCTTCCTGTCCTAGTTGCTTGGTGAGAAAATAGCACAGAGTTGTGAGTACAAATACCAGGCAGGAAAGTTTATGTTCTGTATTTTTAACTCTTTTTAAGGCAGTAACTCAAAGCATATACCAGGACATATGGCTATCTTCAATGTGAAAGCAATTTCCTAAGATCCTCATGAGAAGTCTAACAAGCACTGCTAACAACAGGGAAGGAATTAAACCTATTTCCATTAACTGAGGACCACGTTCTTAGAGCTGGGTCTCAGACCTCTCTGTTGTTTCCATGACCTTAAAAATACACCTTTTCCTTGAGTTTCCTCCTTCTTCTGTTTCTAAGTGCTCTAATTTCCCAGTCTGGACTAATGAAAAACACAGAAGCTGATGGTCCTTGCTACAGAGGGCCAACAGCCTGCAAGTAGTAACAAAGAACACAGTGACAAGTGCCAGCAAGGGAAGGGAAAGAAGCATTTCTGAGTGAATTCACTTTAGGATGAAAAAGTTCTAATTTATCACTTTAATCTTGCTTTGCTTCCATGAATGACAAGATTCAACTCCAGATCAGGATTCATGTGCTTAAAGCACACATAGCAGTAACTTTACAGCATTCAGCCTTCCCAAACTTCTTCAGTATGAGGGAAAAATACAGAACATATTTCATAGTATGGCTTAATGTTTGGCAGCTTCTTGCAATTCTCAGTCTTTGATCCAGTAATGTTTCTGTACTTTTCTTACTAACTGGTTGCAACACAGCACAAGCTGCAAAACTGCACAAGCTCACACATGCCTAGGAAGGAGGAAAGGCTGAGTTAATCTTGAAGGTATACATGATAAACCATTAAACAGGATAAGAAAAAACCTGAACACTTTTTTACTTTAACAACCAACCACTCTGCCAAGGGGACGTAGGTATGGACCAAATGGCCATTTACCAGAGGGAAGAGGAAGTAATACAGGGAATATATCCAGCCTATTAGAGCACCATGCACCAATTATGTTACAGGACTGTCACCATGCATCTGTACACATCCATATTCAGACCAGAGCTTGAACAAGAAGATGAATATCACTTCCTCGAGTGAAACCTGCTGATTTCCCAGGGAGGCTCATAGGAGAGACCCCCATGGGCCCTGCAGATAGTGCTGCTTGGGCCCGAGGCCTTACACAGCTGAGGCTCCTCTGAGGCTGGGTAGGGGACCAGCAGCAGCCACATCAGTCCATGCTCCTCAATGGTAGTGTCCCACAGCACTGAACGGATTCTTCCACTTTGGTTTGACAACTTTCCAGTGAAATGGCTCTTTGCATTTCACCCGTACCTTTTAACATCATGCAGAGACAGATTCCGTCCTCTCATCTGCTGGCTAACAAGTGGAAAAAGCCATCAAAACCAAACAGAGGAACAGCATTCCGTGTTGCATGACCTCCCAGTGGGCATTCCCAGCACACATGAGTATAGAACCAGGTACATTTTTCTAGTGTTGTGTTCATAATGGTGCTGATAAAGAGCAAAAGTTAGGTGGAAAACAGATCAGTACTTTCTAGTCCTTACTGACTGGTGTGTTAAAAGGCTTCACAGACAGATGTATCATTGCACTAAGAAGCCACTTTGCCCTGTGAAATTAAAGTGCCAGGGTCTCAGATGAATACATGTCTCTTGGCTAGATCACAATTTCTTTCTTGCTAAGTCCAGCTTCTTTGGATATTGGTAGAAGTGATGTATCAGATCAGCCTGACGGCTTTAATGGGATTCATGGGATTTTCATTTTTCCTGAGAGCCTGCTATGTTTATAGGCAAGAAAAACTGGCTTGCCTCTTCTTTTCCTGTTTTCCCCACAGTTCTCTAAAATAGCTCCACCTTTTGGGGGGCTACATTAAATCTTATACTACTACATAAAATCCTTGATTTGCAAAGGAATGCTCAGACTAGAAGCAGCTTCCATTGCAACAACCCTCCCCTCTTTAGTAAACTGTTTCACAAAGTTCCAAACCACTGTGTTTTCGAGGCAAAGCACTCAGAAAGCTTAATATTAAGGTAAGCTTTTCTTTCCCCCCTTTGTTCTGGAGTGTGCTTTTGGGGGCAGGGTGGTTAAGTGAGAAAAATAACAAAAGATCCTCAGCAGAAAAGGTCATTTTCTGGCAGGAGTTTCAGTTCATACCTAGTAAAAGCTCACATGGAGCTTGTTTTATGGTTTGCTCGCTTTAAAACTGGGAACAACATTCGGCTCTACACTCAGAATTTGTATGTCATGTTTCAGCCTGGAGCATATTTTTATGGTTAAGTTCTAAACCCTGAAATTAAGAATTTGCCATAAATACACAACTCCCCAGCAATAACATTGCCAACATCATCACTATGATGATAAAAATTATTAAATGCTATCATTCTGTTCAAGACATTGCCAACAGATTTTGTGTTAAGTGCCTGCAATTAGAGTTCTATCTTTTGTAATAGCAACATATAAATATGAATGCTGCCAGTATCTTTGCAACTTCCAAAGCATTATTAAAATAAATAAGTTCTGGGGGAGGAAAAAAGAGTAACGTAAACGGGGGAAACAGTTTCACAATTATAAAAGCCCTTCATACTATATGGCGCTATATAGTATAGACACTTCAGCTTTAATATAGACCTGAATTTCTTAATACAGGTTACCCAGAGCAGGAGACAAGTTCTGTGCTACCCTGATTTACCATGCCTGCCTGGGAGTACTAAGCATTCAGAACATCATACTCTGTAAACCCTAGGAGCATCCTCATGAACAGGGGGAGGGAGACTAAATTAGAATAAATGCATAACTTGATTTTGTTTAAAGTATAACAGAGGGGCAGCAATAAGATTTGTACTGGCAGCAAGTTGCTTTTTCCCCCAGTCTCTTCATTACTCATTACAAATAAGTTAGTTAATTGTTAAATAACAAAAAAGAGACACTAATTCGAGTAGTGGCTTTGACATCTGTGAGCATTCAAAGTTAAAACTTAATTAGAAGTTAAAACTATGTTGTTTTATTGATGCATACTTAGCATTTTTAGCCCTTTAAACATTAAATGGAGGTTCACTTAGGAAGGGACATTACAATGAAACATTTAAATCCAGTGCTAGTTTTCTCCTCTAGCTAGTGATACTCCTGCCACAGTCAATATCAAAATGAGAGCAAAACGAGAAACTGGCCAAACATGAGCAAGTATTTCCATCTTGTTTCCAGAGTAAATTATTGTCTCTGAATTGCCACTCTTCTTACTCCAGTTTTATTTTTTCTTCATTCACCAGCAAGGGAATTCACAGGCACCAGCCTCCCTTTTCCCTCCCAACAATGATACTCCACTAATAAACTCTTACTGCCTATTTCTGTCTATCAAAGCCACATCATAAATGGCTGCCTAGGAATCCTGGTCACTCAGACACACGTAGAGCTGACTGCCCTCAGGAACAGGGAGAAGAACCCTGTGCCAAACAGCAATTATAACAAAATAGCACTAAAATGCCTGAACCTAGGAGTTATTCTCTGTAAGCCCTTGCAGGACTCTCATGTGCCTGAGAATTAAGTCATTAACAGATTAAACTATTGTTCAGTACAAAGGATTTCCATCTCTCTATTCAGGTTTGACATCAACAAAATTGATCACCTCATCAGAAGAAGTAAATCCTCATTTCCAAAAGGCAGTGAAAACCATTGCTTCATAGCTTGCTTGCTCTGAAAAACCTAAACAAATCACTGTCACAGTTTGAATAATGCCCTCCAATGCAAGCACATATGCCCGATCTTCTATAGTACCCTTGAATAAAGAGAGACTTAAAGTCACATGATCTGGAAAAGCCAAAACATAACTATATTAAAGTAGGCTGTAGACACATTGATGATCTTCACTGTACAGAGTGAATGGTGAATCTGGTTTTAATCTGATGACTAATTTCACTGACCATCATGCAGACTACATGCCATAAGCTAGAACATTTTGCTTACCGAAGCTAGACCATTGCTACTAAGAAAGAGTGAGTTTTAACCACTGGTGACAGTGAACACTGCTGCTTTAGCTTGCAGTACAAGCAATAGCCAAGAGATTAGTGCTCAAACATGGTGTTACAAGCTGTGTTTTCTAGCTGATACACAGTATTAAGAACTCATCTACATTACAAAATATATCTGGTGTTTAAGCACAAGCAGGAGAGGTTACATTAGTGGAAGTGATGATTGCAATGTTATAGTAGTCACCGTGGTCAAGGGGAAATTGTGTTCAACTTCATGGATTAAACAACACTGGTGAGGAACAACTTTCTGCTTCTGGACTCTAGGTATTTTCCCCCAGCATAAGGAATTCTGCCTGTTGGTCTTTGCAGAATCTGAAGGAAGGAATCAGCCAGATTTTCAATGTGGAAAAGGAAAATAAATCCAGGTCAGTTTAGGGAATAAAGTGTGTATTTGAGATATGAAATCTTCACTGAAGATTTTTTAAGAACAAATAGGATAAATACCTGCTGGGAAAAAGCCAGATATTTCCATTCCTGTTTCAGTACAGGGTTCTGACTAGCTATCCTCTCAAAACCACTCCAATTACGATACTTTCAGGATTTTCTTATTTATAATATTGTTCCTGCATCCCTCCTGGTCCAGTCCCATCACTCCAGTCAGTCTCAGCAGCCAAAGTATAAAACATGGCAAAACGATCCCATGACTGTAGAGCTGTTATGGAGCAGGAGAAAGAGGCAACAGAATACTGCTGGGGCTGAGAGGGTTGATCAGCCTGAAGGGTGGCAAGGATGGTGTTCTTACTGAAGAACCTCCCTGGGAGTCTCTGAAGACCAAGCCATGCTTCCCTGGCTTTGACAGAGAGCTTCCTTTACACTTCTTGTTGGAGAAGGCAAAAATGAGCTTTAAGAATGCTGAGTTTGTTAAATCTAAAAAGAAAAGTTAATAAAAGAGAAGTGAAAATGCAGAACATCACATCACTAATAAAAACCTGGCTGAAAAGTTGTATTGAAGGCAAGCGCAAAGAAATATCAATTCATAATAAATCATGTAAGTGTTTTTAATGAACTTTTTTTTCTAGTCCCCAGCTCAAATCCTGACATTTATTATTTCAATGATTTTAGGTGCTCTTTCCAGGATTTCTGTGGAGAAAAAAAAAAAAAGAAAAAGAGCCATTTTCAAACCTTGAAAAGAATTGGCTCCCATATGTAAGTTTAAATTATCCATCACTCTGCAGGAGGATTCAAGCAAAATCGAAGGCCATCTTGATGAATAATCAAGGTAAATTTGTCACATTTTTTTACTGTGCTGCATACTTCCAGAGTTTCATAAAAAGAGCCACATAATTAGTTTAGCTTACCAGCGAAAAAAAAACTTGAATGACAAGGTCAGGCTCTTGCCCTTTCAGTAAATTAGAGAAGATTGCCATAAATTGCATAATATAATGAAACACCAATTTGCATATTTGCTGCTATATTAAAAGGGATCAGTTTTAGCTCGCAAAGCAGAACAAATAAAAACATGCATTTTAATAACTCAAATTACTCCCAGGAAGTGACCCTCAGCAGAAAGCCTGATTATCACTACTTAATTAGAAAGCCTTGGAAATCTAAATCCTCCTTTAAATCCTATTCTGTGTACAGTGAAAGATGAAGCCGTGAGTTTTGTCTTAGATTCAATATTTACTCTTTACTAATATGTTTGCAGGGGAGACTTTCCAAAGCATGATGAAGACATGCAAAAAAAATTAATATTCAAAGGAGAGAGTGCATCAAACCTGTGTTGGCTTGCAGGTGCAAAGCAATTAACAAGCTGGCATTTGCAGTGCTTTTAATTAATTAATTGAAAATGCAAAGCTGACTTTCATTTCTTTAAATGTTTGAACATTTTATCCATCAATAATGAACCGCTACTTACTCACTGCAGTGGCTACAACAGCTGGGAAATGAAAAACTTAGTCCTGGAGAAAAAGTGCGTAGGAGTTCCACATTCACATTTCTCCTTGCCACTGAGGAATGCACTACAGTGTGAAACCTGTGTGATGCGGAGGCGTATCTTGTGTCTGTGTTTAGCTATAAAAATAACCTGTGTGCTGTATTACAGTCCAAGCTGGAAGAAGAATTAAAATCAAAAGTTACAGCATAAGATGTAGTAGGGTTTAATTTTTAATTTAACTTAAAAAATTAAATGTTGTTTGCTATGGGAAGTCAAGGGATTTTTTTTTTTTTCCTAAGAATAAAACATTCTTAGCTGATTTTTAAAGGTTAAAATTATACTATAAGAAGAGATTGAGTCATTTCTAAGTGCTTGCAAACAATAAATAGTCAAGAGAAATGTGATTAAATTTATAAGTTGGTATCACATGAATGATAAATGTATTGTTTTCAGCAGAAAGATTTTGGTCAGTATGTATTTAAAAGACACTACCATTAATATACTTTAATTAAAGCATAAATACTACATTGCTACCTCACTAGGCATTCACTCAGCTGGAACTAACTGTATTTGCTTAATCTACAATTTTAGATGTATTAGCAAAAATAAATGTTGGTGAATGTAAGAGCCTGATTACATATCTTGGGTAAATTGGTGATAATGAGTCAAGAGACTTTGTGTTCATTCACATATATTAGAATAAGAATCATTATGAAATTAAAGCTAAGATTAATCCTGCTAATGACACCATGGAGCATCTGGGAATAAGATAACCCAGATGTCAAATTCACTGTGATACTGTGCTGCTATTTGATAGAGTAACCCCTTGAAGTGTTCTTCTAAGGCAGCTAGCTGGTACCCCACAGTCCCAGCACTTGAAATGCAAATGAGTGACAAGATAGACTAATAATGAGAGCAGATTCTAGCAGTAAGGAAAATGAATTAATTAAAAAAAAAACCCTGAACCAGTGATAAGAACAAGCAGCAGGCAACCCAATGTCCTCAATTAGGGTGGATGACATCTGCAGTGTATTTCTCTCTAATAAAGCCCTCACTCTGTATTCCAAAGCACACGATTCTAACACTGTTAACATTTTAATGTCTTGGGCGTGCATGGTAACATTAATTACAAGATGATTTGGATGACTTCTGAATCTCTTTTATGTCTTCCACTGAGTAAAAATCTGAGTTGCAGCTTTGATATCATAAATAAAATGTAGAGACCTGCCAAGCATTAAAGCTCTCCTGAAGTAACTCAGATCTGCTAAGTTACATTAAACCTTTATAGCTAAGCAAAGAGCATTCTCTATGAATTTAAAGAGGGTCAGTGTCTATACATTTTAATGGCAAAGCTTTACAGATCTCCAGCATTTTCCTTTAGACTGCAGCTGCTGTTGTTTTTAATTACTAATGAATTTAATCTAATGTTTTGTTGAGCTCAATTTACCTTCTCCATAGCATTTGTTCAGAAACTCACACCAGGATTAAGTGACTTGCTTCCTCATTTCCTCAACTCACGATCTTCTCTTTCTTGCTAACTGCTCTGCTCCTTGTTTGGAATGAGCAATTGTTAGCAAAACCACTCCCAAAACAAAACCAAGAAGAACTGAAATAAATTCACTGTAGCCGAAGACTCAATGAGCAACCCAGGATCCCTGTGCACTTTTTGGATTCAGGATGAAATGCAATGGCACCCCATCTTCACTGCAGTTATTAGGCATGCTAACAGCACTGCCATCATCCCTGCATCAACAGCATGCACACTGTGCGCAGGGGGGTTGGAGGGGGTGGGAAATGAACAAGGGTCAACTTGTGTGGAGGGAAGGCACACAGCATCCCTGGTTTTCTTCTGCCCTGAAAGTCTCCCTGGGAATGGCTGAGGAAAGATGCTCAGCCTTCTTGCAGCTTTACTCATCCTGTAGAACTCCGCAAGAGGTTACAATACACAGTTCAGTAAGAGCTTTGTGAGAAACATCACTGTAGAAAGGCCCACATACACTTGAAAACTAGCATTTCTTTGGGCAAATCATAGAATCATAGAATAGTTAGGGTTGGAAAGGACCTCAAGATCATCTAGTTCCAACCCCACTAAATAAGCAAATATAAATGATTTGGTCTCTTCTTGAGACACAAATTGACCAGAGTCTTTGCGCCAAAGCTGTAAGACCACAATTGACTCACTTCCATGCACCACTTACAAGAACAAAGCAACCATAATATGTCAATCCCTACTTAAGATAGTTAAGATCTGTGGTCATAAAATTTGTGATGAGAAGTTGTTCAAAACATTTCATCTTGTTATAAAGCTTCTCCCTCAGAATCTCACATCTGTGGCTATTTCTGATGACATTTCTGGGACTCCATCACTAGCCCATCTTCTGTTTTTTTGGGTTCCACAACACATATACTCTTCTCTGTCTCTTCCAGCTGTATATCTATAAACACACAATTTTTCCTTGGGTTTCTCCCCACCCCAAAATGTATTGATATGAGACATTTACTGCTCCAGTTAAATTTTGTACAACTCTGAGACAAGGTAATTGAAGAGGAATATAGAGGAAAGCAGACTGGCCTTGGGATCCTTGCCTTCAACTACATTTTTAGGTGCATTTTAGAAGGTAATTTATACAAGCTCTCATTTAATGCAGATGTTCTTTCCTCTTTCAGCTTTCACAGCCTCAAGAATTAATGAAGCACTGAGAAATTTCAGAGACTATCTTGATGTTAATAAATTTAAACCCTCTCTCTGAAGAGCAAGAGCAATTATTTCTACTCTTATTTTGTTGCAACAGATCTTGTCTTCCAGGCGGAGCCAGTAGCACAGTTGTGCTCATTCTTCATGCCAGAAATTGAGAGGGGATTTACTATTCAGAATTCTGAAGGTTTTTGTTGATATAATCAAAAAAGGGTACCCCTTTAGATACTTTGGTCCGTGATTTGATCTGTCAGGAAAGTAATTTACACAGATAAAGTAGCATAAAATACTCTTTTTCCCTGAACAAAGATATGACAGCACTCATGTCTTCAGTCTTCAATTACCACCCACAGCTCTGGATTTTAATTTCATTTCATTTCATATAAGCTTTTCAGCTTATATGGTTGTTCTCAGCTCAGCTCCTCCAGATCAGCTGTATGGTAAAAGGACTTGTAAAGCTGGAGTAATTCACTCATAGCCTCACTCACTTAGAGCACTGAAAAGTTTGCTCAAGTATCCCCAAAGCTAAGTTCAAACAAAGAGTTCAGCACATCTACACCTAAAAGTAAATCTGTACAATCAACTTCAGCTATTGGAATGTATGCATAGCTAGAAGCATGGGCTGTTCCAAATGAAATCTTTTCTTATGGTAGGTTCATGTAGCTGTAAATCATCATCTGCTGTCCTTGACATACATGCCATGTCTTTGTTGGTGGTCTTTGCTAAGAGACAGAGACTGATCTTATCCCAGCCTCCATCCTTTACCCTATTAATCAGTGTCTTAATTTCAAGTGACTTTTGAGCAGGAGTGACTGCTGTCTGAGAGCTTTCCCATTTTCTGGACAAGCTGTCTCTTCCTAAGGCTGGCCTTGCACCAGCCTCTGCCTTGCTGCTTCCCTCTGCTCACCCGGCAATTCCCTGGCAGTCAGCTGGAGGTTATAAGGTCTGACCTCTTTTGTTTTGCTTCCTTGGAGTTGGCTTGCTAGGGTGCCTTCACAGAGCATTGCATACCTGCAGTGCTTTCACCTTAACCTGCATTAAACCAAAAACTTCAGTAGAGTTTTAAGACCCCATAGCCTGTACCTGTAAATAAGAACAGATTCATTTCTTTCCTTTTATCTATTAGAACATAGCACAGTGCACCTCCTCACAAGAAAACAGTGGAAGTATATAACCACTGAAGGTTGTTTGGGTTTGGTTTTTGTTTCAAATTAATTTATAACAGAAGCTTTATTATAGGAAAAAAAAACCCCAACAAACCAAACCTGATTAAATATGCATAAAACGTGGCTTTTTTAATAGCTGTAAAAGCTTCTAATATAACCACAGGGACAAACCACAGAGATCCAGAGGGGAAAAATCACTGAAGAGTTAATAAAAATACCCCTTTAAAAAGGTAACTAGGATCAACACACTACAGCTTTCACCAGGTAGGTTTAGTAAATTGCAAGCCAGCATTTTCCTTTCCCAAGGACAACTACACAGGGAATTTCCTAGCCAAAAGTTTAAGTCACAGTTACACAGGTCTTGCCTTCCCCCGTGCTTGGGCAAAATTGCCATTAATATTAATGGCAGACAGGCATGCATGTAAAGGAGAGAAACCCCTAATTAGTGTCATAGCACATGCAACATTCCTAACAGGGAAACCATTTTGTATGCCCTAATTGCTCGAAATTGGCAACAAGTTACCATATGCATCTGTATCAAAGGCTACAGAAGCTCATGAATTCTCCAGTGGTAGGAAAACGTGCCCATACTGCAGAGTTTGGGTGACAAGAGCAGTCTGTGTTCGTGTTATCCTTACAACCTCTGCTATCAAGCCAAGGGGTTCACTGACCACTGTTCCTGCTGCATCCCTCATCTCTCAGAGGGGAAGCACAAGCCCCCGTTTTACACCAAGGTTGTGAGGCTGTTCAGCAAGTTTAAACAGATCTGACTGATCAATCTCTACTGGCATGCAGATATTGCAAAACTGCACTAAAACCACACTGTAGCCTTACATAAACCAGCAGAATTGCACTGATGATTTTTGAAAGCAGGGTCCTCTCTCACTTACAGGAGATTTCTTCATACAAATGAGAAGAAAGACCAGTTTGGTTGCAGAAAGACATTCAAGGTCCAAGTCATGCCTGCTACAATTTCTACAAAGCATTAATACTGCTGTAAAAGTATTGCAGTACTCTTCTTACTTTTAAGTCAAAGTTAGTATTTTTTGTCCTAACTAGAACAATAGACCAATTTATCTGCCAGAAAATGTAAGTGGAATTCTATGAGCAGCAATAGTCATAGCATGTTTTTACAGAGAAAAGCCTTAAAATCTCATAACAGCTACCTTTTTAGATTTCTAAATCTTTAAATATACATTACTAAAGCATCTGTGTTTTCCTCTCTTAAAAACATCAGAGCAAGTAATTCCTCAAGTAACTCAGTTAACTTCTAACTGATGCAACAGACCTTGTTTTTGCTACAGAGATTCAGAGACAGAGAAATATCCTATTCACCCTTTATTTAATGTTTAATCTGGAGGAAGGAAACACTGTGTGGAACATTTTCACCTAAATACTTCATTGGAAGTCAGCGTAAATAGAAAACTAGCATCAACCTACTTCACAACAACCATGACTGGCTCCACGCGGTATTTTCTTTACTAAACATGGGAGTTTCTTTCCAAAAAAGCAAGTTCTTTCCTAGGCTTTTTTTTGTTTAAGCAGCAGTCTTCATTCTTCTAGAACCAACATCTGAAAGTGACCAAAGCAAAGTGTGAGAATGGGGAAGTATACTCGTACAGGAGCTCAAGTAGTAATAACATATCCACCAGTTACAATAAGGCAAGCCTGCCATGTTGTATTTGTAGATAGACAGTTTGGCCCCTAATACTCAACTTGGACAAGTTCAGTGTTTCCCTGGCTGGTTTACTGTCATGCCCATCTGTCAGAGTGGCATAGTGCCCATTCACAAGGTAGAATGCCAGTTTCAACCAGAGTATGGATACTAACCAAAGACCAGTTTAGGAGAAAAGCCTATTGGATGTAGCTAACGATACCTTATTTAGAGAGATCTTCCTGGTGTCAAGCAGTGCCAAATTAAGAACACATGCTACATTACAAGGATCACATCTGTTAACAAATATTGGCACTTTGTCACTGGCATCTGCCTCTTTTGTTAATCCGCTTTGGTAGTGAAAGGGCTGCCTCAGAAGAAGAGGTGTTCAGTCCTCATCCTACCAGCATAATCACAGATTTACCCACCACGAATTCCCCAATAACAGGTCAAAGTCTGTCAACGTTACCTCAGTGTACATCTCCTCCCAGGGGTTGCTGATGCCCGTAAAAAACTGTGAAATTATAGACTTATAATACCTATTCAAATGAGCTTTTTCATGTGTTTGAGGGTTTATTAAGCCAATTGTCATCCTGTCAGCAACAAGAGAACATGACTGCAGAAAACACTGACAAGTAATAAAAAGGGGAGAAACGATTGTTGTATATTCTTGGTACAGCTGAGCTTGCAACCTAAGTAAAAGAGTGAATTAAATACCTCAGCCCAAAGGAAAAACCAAACCGCAGAGTACCAAACATGATGTTCCTTGGGACTCCTTTGCTCTTGTATATCATGTTTTGCTTTTTGTTTATTAAAACTGAACACTATGGAGGTATTTAGTCACGGACAGCATGGGCTAGTACAAAAAGGCCTCTCTACTGAAGGCATGTGATTACACCAATCTCCATTTTAAGATTACTTGCAGTTCCACCATAACAACAAACTGGAACACGCTCATCACTTCTAACTACCACTGTAGTCCCTGCCAGAGCCTGGGCTCACAGTCCTGAGCAAACAGTTTGCCATGAGTCATGCCATGGACAGTAAATCCAGAAGCTGCCAGTGCCTGGCAGCAGTCTCAGCAGTGCTCTTTGTGGCTGGGAAGGAGGGAGGTGGGCTGGCTCCCCATGCAAGCAGATGGGAACATGAGCACTAGGGGCTCCTCCCTTTTGGGAACTGCTGCCACATCTCCCATTTTGCTATTGGGAGGCAATGAGATCTGCACTCCTAGAGTCTCATTTACCCTTAGCCCAGCAGAAAGAGAGGAAGGCATAAGGGATATAACAAGAGGGTGAGACTGAGAGGATGCTACTGCTTCCTGCCTTCTAGGGTACGGAGGCAAACACTTACCAGGGATCACCAGCATCCATGTAAAAGTATCATCATAGAGCAGGAGCAAGACACTTTTACTAACTTCCTTTCAGGTATCTCACCTTGGTGAAGACACCAGGACTCTATTCTCCTTGCTTTGTTGACGAGATATAATTGCATGGCTGACCGCACTGCAGCATGGCACATCACTATGGATAATTTACAATAGGACAGGAAGCTCTTGGGCTGAGTTATCTGGTAGCATGCAGCATACACTGAAGGTAGCTTAAAGGACTAGCTGAATATTCTTGAACAAGCACAAAAAACATCAATACTGGGGAGTCTGCTTTGCATTGGCTTTAAGAAGGAGACATTCCATTTACATTTTGGTGACTTTCTAGGACACCAAAAGTCTGTGAAGAGGATGATGTTACTGTGAGGGAGGGCATAGTGCTCCTCAGGAAGTACTGAGGATAAGATACAACTTCATTCCTCCTGTGATATTAAGAACAGCTCTGCCCCATACCTCATCAATAAGCACTGATCATCATGTAGGTCCAACTTCAGGCTTCAGAGTGAGCCAGATGAACCATTTAAAATGAAGTGAAGGCACAGTGCTGTGCGCCTGTGCCTTTGGTGTACATGTGTACTACTATCTCCCTGCACCACAAAACAGACATTCATCTATGTTCTTACCAAGATTAAGATGTAAAGCAAATGGTCTCTTTTCTTTCTGTAAGCATTGAGTTGACTATGCTCCTCAGTGGCACTGCAGGGTTTCACTGGCCAACCAGCAACAGTTTGACCAGTCAGGATATACAAATAGGGACTGAAGAGTTTATGGAATGACCCCAAGTTATAGTTTCCAGGGCTTGTACAGATGGTTCATTCCTCTCTCTTTATAGCAGCACATCTTAAGTGAAAGCATCACTTCACTAGATAGAAACATGAAACATATATGATGATATAAACACCACCGTCCAGCCTGGCTGGTGAATTTATTTTGCTTAAGTAGCCTTGAAGCACCCAGTGACATTTGTGATAATGTCATGGGGGGAAAAAATCTTTAACTGCCTCCTGGATTTACCTGGCATGTGAAAGATGTAATTCTAAAGAGAACGATATTCCTTTTATATATCTCCTGTCATCCAAATTAATCCTGTTTAGTTAGCTAAACAGGAATATCCTGAACTATAATGCTGCAGTCAGTACTGGAGACTAACAGCTTAAAAGCGGAAATCAGAATTCACCCACTTGGCAGCAACCACAAGAGGCACAGCCCAATTAACAGCAGCTCAGCTTCTGAGCTGGGGGGGTGGGCCTGGGCATATTTGATGCATGCTGAGTACCTGCATCCTCAGGATCCCCCTTTCACCTTGCCTGTGCAGCCGTGCACCCAGCAAAGGTGTCATGCACAGAGTGCACCTAAGACAATGCTGAGAAGTCTGTTAAACCCCCAGAGTGCTTCCCAGCACGCATAATGGTTCCAGTACAAACCCTGATCATATCTGCTTTTTGCTCACCAGGGAAATGCATTGGGATCACTGTTAAAGTGCATTTGCAGCTGTGGAGTCCAGGTTACGCCACTTAATTTTAGACACATACGAATTAGATGTCTCATCACTCAAATGCTTTCTCTAGAGGATGTGCAACTCCAGGAGGCATTTCAAGTCTTAGGTCAGTTAAACTGCCCTTTTTAACAATCTCTCCTTCTCCCACAACTAGACAGAAAGCCAAGGGTGACACAGTCTCCTCAGATAGATCCTTAATGCTTGGTGGCAGGAGTCACTTTTCATTTGATGCACCTAGTTCAGAGAAGCAAAAAGGCATTTCTTGTCTAGTGATTAATCAGGAAATACCTGCTTATCTAACCCTAAGTATCAAATCACACCTCTTCAAGTGTTCCTGTTCACCATCAGGGAACCAACACCAACACAAGAGAAGGTTTTGCGTCTAGTACCACAACAGGACTCCACAGGTGCCTGGCCATAAGGCCTACTGAGACTGCAGCAACTGAGCTGAATAAAGTAATGATACTGCCAGGACGGCTGAAAAGCAGTAGTAACAGAAAAAATAAAAGGGAAGGGCTAACAGAAAAGTGAACCTATTCATGTTTTATTCTTTCACATATAAGAACTTAAAATATTAATTTATGTACATTTAAAAGGCTAAGGATAGAAGGATAGAGGCTGCAGGGTGTGATGTCTACAAACCTGAAATAATATATCCATCTAAAAGCAATTCATATTTATTAGTGGAATAAGTCCTTGCAATTCTTTCAGAAAGTCTCATCATAGATTCATAGGATGGTTTGGGTTGGAAAAGAATCATAGAATCATAAGGGTTTGGGTTGGAAAGGACCCTAAGATCCCCTAGTTCCAACCTCCCTGCCATGGACAGGGACTCCAGACCATGTCGCCCGAGGCTCTGTCAAGCCAAACAATGTTCCAGGTTCTCTCCCGACAATCAGAACTGGAAACTTATGTCAGAGAACACTATTAAGTGTTATTAAAGTGATCTGCATGTATTTCCTTGGCTTGCGAGGAAAAAAACCTGCTCCTAAACATTTTATCAAATGCTGCCCTCTAGTGAATACATGGCTTGCAGAGGAACACGGAGTACAACAGTTGTACGGTCTAAATGACAAACTTCGCTAAAATAACTGGAGTACTTCCCAGTTGAGACAAAGGAATCAGATGAGATGTCTGGATCATCAGTAGCAGTTCTGGCATTGTCCTATTATCGCTGGTGATGTTTTTTCTCCCTTCCTATTTTATAAGCATTCAGTGTATTTGGCCACTAGAATGTATTCTGTACCCTCCACATCTTCAGCGTCTTTCCATGCTGTAAACCTCCATCAGACATATATATTTTCTATGCTCGAATTTTATTAATATGTTTCACTATCAGACTTTCCACCATCATGAAGGTAGCCTGCTTGGAATTACATTACATTAGCCTACAAGATAACAAGAGTTCAACAGCATTGTATAGGTACCTGCAAGGGAATAAAAGACCAGCAAAAAATGCTTACCACTATACTTTCTCCTCTCACGGAAAGGATATCTCTCATGCTTCACTTGCTTACGTAAAACTTAAGCTTATCCTTCTCATCATTTGATGAAAGAACTGCTCTGACAGAGTCAGAAAAAAGCATAGAAGTTCTCATAAACCCCAGGTATAATTAAAAAGCCAACACAACCTAAGCCTCTCCAGCTCCCACAATAGCATGCATTTAATAGATTCCAACCTGTTAATGTTTACACTAGCTCAATATTTTAACAGTATTGGTTTTATTTCTCCATCAAGTAGCAATTTCAGCCATTAAGGTAGAATTAGCTTCCTTCTAGTTTATGAGTAGCATTTAAGTAGAGGGGTTTGTTTTTCATGGGATAATTTCCTTGTAAGTGCACACTGGTAATAACACAATAACACCCAGCTTTGCTCTTTTTGCATATTGCATATGCTAAACAAGTTCTTTCAGCAATAAAAGAATAACCCACCACTTATCACTGCAGCCCAAAAGACTCTGTGTAACAGGGTCATAAGGAAACAGTTCTTCAAGGCTGTGCCCCCCAGTGTTTTCTTGAAAAATACAACACTTGTATTTGATTAAAGGTATGGGAAATAAAACACATAACATGAAAGATTTCTCTTAGTCACTTCTATCAAATAGATACTCTGCCCACTTCAGTATGGAGGCAGTCATCTGAGTAAGTTTGAAGCCTACCTTCCTTCAATCTACCTTAGTAACATATCAATTCAGAAGATGGGAGGTATCAGCATTGGAACTAGGGGATCTTTAAGGTCTTTTTCAACCCAAACCACTCTATGAATCTATAATCAGCATTCTGTGCATGGGAAACAGCCAGACCCTGACAGCTGCTGAGATTTCCGGTTTTTCTTTTTATAGTTCCACAATACGAAGAAGATTTCCTCTGCAAAGGAAAATGATGGCAAAGAATGGCAAGACTTCAGAAGAGCTGGCAAATCTAACAGCATCCAGTTCTGGGAGGCTGCCCTCATACAGCTTTATCAAGCCTTGCTTTTAGAAGACGCTTTGCACTTACCTCTTCAAAGTCTCCTTTCAAGCTTCTCGAATGGAAAGCTACACAACAGAGATGCATGGTGCCAAGGCATATCTTTGAAACTGTTGGTCTGAGTCCTTTGGTTTTATCTTTAGACCTACAGCTGAAAAAGCCAGAAATGGTAAATAAAAGCAAACCAAAACCAAACAAGAAAGAAACTGGGAGAGAGGGAGAAGTTAAAATTTGGTTCTGAAAATAATATGGTTCAGATTCATTCATGAGGAATATAAATCACTACCACTTAAATTCTCTTCTAGGTGCATCAAAATCAGGGCTTTATATCACACAAACAGCTGTTGAAAGTGCTGTGCAGAAACACTGCACTGTGGCTGCTCATTCATAACCTGCATGGGCCATCCAGTCCTTAAACCTCTGACGTGACTCCATTGAGCAAATTCTTCATGGGAGTATGTAGGAACACAGCTACATGACTGGAATTAAAGCCAGCAGGACAGAAAGAATTAAAAATAGACCAAAATACTATCCAAATACAGAAAACGACCACAATCTATTTTCTGTTTCTGCGAGAGTGCAAAGCAAATGCAGGAATCATTTTCAGTTTTGACAGAAGATTGTATATGCCTTCCTTTCATCCTGCCTTCTGGGCAATAAGGCAGTTTTTAATAACGCTCCTTCCCCAAAATGAGTTTGATCCCTCATGGTCATATACATATTCCCCATGAATATGTATATGACCAGGATTCAAGGGATAAAGATAGCTGGCTGGATCATTACCTCTGCTTGGTAAAGACATAGTACTGGCAGAGAGAGTGAGGAAAACACTGGTCCATTGCTCCCCAAACACCCACCAAAAGGAATCCAGACTGCACCGTAGACTTAAACAGACATGATTATGGCATATGCAGATTAATGAACTCCATAATTTATTTAATGTGGAAAGTACTGTCATCCTGCACAATGAAGCAAATCTGAATAAATAGGGCTTTGCTCTTGCTGAAAGACTCTCAATGCTATGGGATGGGATGCAAGCAGCCCTGGCTGCATTCTACCCACCATAGCGGCTACGCACAACTTGAGCAACACAATATGCAAGGCAACAAGTTCCTATTGCCAGTTCTTGTGATTTTGTTCCAAATTATGTAGGTTCTAGGTAAACCCTAGCCTGTGATTCTCTGTCAACATATGGGGGTCTTATGGAGACTGAATCAGTGGCAAAGCAAGGGCTGTGCTGGAAATCATTCTGACCACTTTGTGAAGTAGCTCACTCACATCTGCCTCCAGCAAGCTACAGCCCCCTACCACTGTTACCCTTGCTGTGTGACTTACACGTAACTTCTGCCATTCCCCCTACCCAGTCAGGCATGGATTTGCCACTATCCATGAAACTTGTTGTTGCTAGCTTCACAGCAGGGCCATGAGTAGACCTATGCACCCAGCTCTGATACTCGCCCTCCTCCGAGAGCATGAAGAACTGAGGAGGAAGTGCTTCTCATTCCTCTGCTCTTACCTGTGCACTTACTGTCTCCCATCTGGCCAGTTAAAATCCTAGTTTATGCATGGTTTCTGTGCTAGCAAGAGTCCTGCTTAGTCATTCCATAATGTCCACACCAACTTCTCCGGAGTTAGAGAGATTTTTCCATCCTCTATAGCACCAACTGGAAGTTACACCACTACTCCCAGAAGCACTAGTTAGAGTGCACAAAGGAAGTTCCTGTCCCACAACCAAGCATTCAGGCACTTTGCGTATTCTGAAACAGCACATCACAACAGCACTGGATGCAGTTTAAGTAGCCTGTGTTAATGTCACACCAGCAGCCATAAAGTAGATTTGCCTGAACATTTCCTTAAGAAGAGTGTCAAATGGATTGTTTCTTCACCTGCACAAAGACAACTTCCATTCTGATAGCTCTGCAGCACAACTCAGATGAGGTTGAAAGAACTGGTTTCCTCCAAGACCTGCTATGCACCTGAATTGCATATTCCAGACCTTCAAAGTTTCATATCTACTCAAGACTCCCCGGAGCTAAAACTTCCCAATCCACACAAGCCTGAGAAAAGAGAGGCAAAATCAGGGGTTAAATGCTATCTCCCAAATATCTGGGTCAGGGATTCAAAGTACATAAAAAATCACTTTTTGTATACTATTTCTATTATGCCATTAACTAGACAATAAACTTTATCATCCCTCCTCATACATAGTGGATTTGCAGTAATGGCTTACGTAGGCAGACACCTCATACAATTCATTGCTGACCTTATGCTTCCCCATCTGCTTGGCTGCTGCCTGTTGCCTACTGTTTACAATGGAAATCCATGATGCACCTCACAACTGGCAGCACGCTGGCAGACATCCTACATACTTGGCATAGTTTGGAGCAGAGCCCCTCCCATCAGTGAGGGTCATATGCTTTTCTTCATCTTAATTTACACAAGAGATGGATCAGCTCTATTCAGACTTGGCTTTGGGTTGCACAGATGAAATGCGTCTATATGCATGTTCGTGTTTATAACACACAGAACTCCGAGTCACATAAAAACCCTGCATCAAGTCTTTTTTTGTCTACAAAAGGATATCCAAATAGTAGTCATGCAAATGTCTATTCTGAGATGGTAAAACCATTGCCGCAAAATAGCTGCCAAGCAGAGCACCCAATCCTACTTCCCTTGAAAGAGTGCCAAGACTCCACCTGATTTCAGTAGGAGACACTGACATCCAAAGAGGCACTGCCTGTCCTGTTAATATTTTGCAATTAACAACTCCCCCCCCCCAACTATAAAAACAACAACTAAATCTTATTAGAGACTTCTTTTGGCTTTGCTTATTAGTCCCCATTGTTTCCTGAGACCTGTGATGAAAATGGAAGTGTTTGAAGCCAATAGCCATATGTTGACTGTTGTCCCGTTTTTAGCAGAGACAAATACAGATTTGTTTGAAATTTCCTTAAAACGTGCTCCCAGGTTAAGACCTTGTATGCCAAGTTTCAGCCCAGAGTGAATTTTTATGGCCGAGTTCTAAACCCTTGAAAATAGGAAACTAATACTGCAAGGATTTAAAATAATAGAAAATGTTTCACATAATATAAATCTATAAGCAGAGTATTATATTTAAGTCTTAATATCTACATAGTTGGATTATCTTCTATCTTGACAATCATACTAAGTAATCTTGCCTCCTTTCCCCTCCCCTTTGATTCAGTGTTTCATTCTTATGCATTAACAATGCTCTGGGCCATAAAATACTGTATTAATATTAGTTTGTCACAGTAGACTAAATTTAGAACAACTCATTAATATGGCAGAGTAAAAGGCATTCTGCCAGGAGTGTGAGTGACTCTATAAGCTCTTAAGGCTATAAGTTATGCAGATATGCCACTTGAACTAGAGAGCTAGCAATTCTTTTTGTTACTAATAAGAGATTCTGTTCGTTGAAGCCGATTCTATTTCTAATTAAGAAATCTGGAAAAAGGCAATTTTACCATTGGATGTCTCTCTGATGTGTAGCTGGAATAAGCCATACACCATCTTTCTCTGCTTTCTGGTCCGGCAAGATTAGTGGCACATGCACAGAATGAATTTTCCCCTGCAGCATACAGGAAAAAACCCCCAGCTCCACCAGCCTATTTTCTTTGGTACAATCATAACCTGGGTATCCATAAGAAAGCCCAGCAATCAGAGCCCTTTCAAAACAAGCCTCGTAATGGTTAGAATTGCCCCAGCGAAGAAAGTTTGCCTTTTTGCACCAATTCCAGCTTTCATTTGTACAGTTTCATGCCAGTAATGCCTGCTCAAAGGTTGTCAAATATTAATTTTTTTAAATTTAGTCCCTTGCTAAGCTACAAATATTCATGTTTAACACCAAGTAGCAGTTCAGGGGCTGACAACAGTATGTACCTTTTGAATGATGCATAGAAAGCAGCAGTTAGCACAAAGACAAAGCCACCAGATTGGTCTCAGGGAAACCCAGTGTCTGAATTTTTCATGATTCCTCTAGCACTTAAAGAATAAGAAACTGGCTACTACTGTTGGGAGATGAGCACTGTGAAGGTCAGAGCCCAAAACCATGCAAGTGAATCTGGTTTTGCCTGGGGAAAGTGAAAGGGGATTTAAGCTGCTTAAGAGAATTATATAGATTTTTTTAATGTATTTTACAAACACTGTAGTAGCTAAACAATAGCTATAAAAATGAGGGGAGAATCATATCCACCTACTATTCATTGTTTTTGAGTCTCAAAAGGCAAAGAAAAGACCTTTTCTTTATGTCTGAAGGCTTAAAACTTCGAGAGATCATTCTTTTTCTTCCAGACTTCCCATTATCCTTCTTCTGCCTTTTAAGAGCTGCAACTACTTCAGAAGAAAACTGATAAATGGGAAGTGCAAAACGAATTCGGTAATTTCTCTATGCTTACAACAATGCAAGTGCAATGAAGTGATGTCTTAATTACTCCACAGCCCAGTGGCTTGTGTATGTGTTTATTTCGCACAGCAGACAAACTTTACTTGATCTCATAATTATTTCTAGAAAGTACAAATAAATTCCAAGGGGCAAAAGGGGGAGAAAAATAACAGAAACTGCTTGGAAAAAAACCTTACAGTGTTTAAGCAACTGATGGCTTCACCTGTCATCATCTACTTAAGCTCTTAATGAGTTATTTTCTATTCTTGGTCACATCTGATTTCTCTTTTCTGTACTATAAGTCCCTTTGAACAGCTGGGAGTTACAGCAGCCTTTGATCACTGTATTCTGCATTTTCAGTCAAAACGAGGACAATTTTTGTCCTTACTTGGGCTATTTTTACAAGTCTGTTTTCTTCCAGTGTGTTTTTTGGGCATCCCTTTGCAGGCATACAGAGGAAACTGAACAATTAATGTATACATATTTACGTAAATGTTTATAAATTTAGTAAAGGGAGAAAGCTTTGCCACAAGAAAGCTCAGCTCTTTTGAAGGCAGTTTTCTAATGATGACCCTTGGCATGCTAGCCCACATGGGATTCCTCAGAGAAGAGTCTGATGAAAATTAGTCTATTCTCATTTCAAACAGAATTTTGCTGAAGTCCTGATCAGAGCATCAGCATGGAGTCCAGGGAGACAACACACGCTACTTGATTCACTCCACAGCCTCCCTCTCCTGGTAATTGTTGCAGGAACACATAGTGACAAGACTATAGGATGTGAGGGGTCTGGATGTACTCAGGCTGTTACTCTCTGTTTAAAGATTTAAACCATCAGGGTATGATAAGGCTTTTTGATGTTCATTGAACATGGAGCTTGGGTACAGAAGAAGGGGAAAGGGCTTCACCGGAAGGCAATCATCTTTCAGAGCCACAGTAAGACTGAGAGAGGTGGGAAAATCTCAGTCTCAGCATAGACATGGAACAAAGGGAGATGAAAGGGCTAGGGTGAAGAAGGGGCCAGATCTGGCTGTGAGGCAGAACTTGCACTAAAAGATAGTTCGATGCCTTAAAAAGCAGAAAAAAAACATTTAGTGTTCTGGCTCCATTAACATACACTTTTGGCTACAATTTAACTATTCTGCACATTTTTTGCAGTTTATGTTGACAGTAGGTTTAAACAATGCCTCCGGCTTATTTTGAAATTATTTAATGAATGTACTTTGTCAGATGAACATCATTTCCTAATTATACAGAAAGTATTAAATGATGAGCTACTTTAAAGAGTGGATACAATCATTTCTTTCCTAAGGGACAAACGAAAAACAGGCTGGTGCCATACAGTGCTGTATAATGTGTATGATGCTGGGGGGGTGGCAGGCACAGGCATTTCCCTTGCCTTGACAAAGCAGGATCTATGGCCACGCACCTAAAGACAAACACGAAGAGATATCACCATCACCAGGTAAGGCTGATAATGCCACCGCTTCATCCCCAGAAGGGAATGACTATTTCCAAGGATAATTAAGGGCCTAATCCTGCACCATGAATGGTGACGAGGACTTTTGACTCTCATTAGCTTTAAAGGGAGATGAGAGGAATCAGTGGGTCACAGGATCAGGCTCTAAAATGAAAAGAGAGATTTGAAGGAGTCGTCTGCACAATTTCATACACGAGGAGGAAGAGAAAGCCAGTTTGATCTGAGCATCCCTTCTATGCTCTGGGAGTTTCACAGCACCTCCACTGCACAGCACTGTAATTTTGTAGGTCCAAAAGGCATTTGCTGGCATTAGCTGCTCTGAAATAAGAGAGAAGGTAAAGGATTCACACAGAAAGCTGAGTGTTAAGCTGATCAAAGTTAGAGATACAGGGATTTATACGCACCTTTCCAGCAAAGAAACACTATCAGCTTTTTTATACTAATCTCAGTGGGCCAAATTTATCCTGATGTAACTCAAAGCACATCAGAAGAACTACTGCACAGATAAAGTGGACCGAGCCTCCCTGTGATGTTATTTATAATCTGTATGTTTTGCTCTATAATAGCATATACAGTAGAGGGCTGCCTGACTGCAGTCACTTACAAGGGTGCAAAAGTCTACTGACTCCAGCAAAGTTAATTCTGAGTTTGATGAAGGAGATTCACATCAAAGCAGTAACAAAGGCTACTCCTAAAAATCATTCCTATATGTTCACTGATGTTCTTAACTTAGCATCAAGAGCTCTATTAATACCCACATTAGGCTTCACAGTCTCCTTAAAATCTGAAGGCTGACTCCCTTTTTCTAACAACTAAATGCCTTACACGCATCTGTTGTGAAACAACTTGGTCCTGCAGTGTGTACTGTGAGCAGCCTGCTTCTGTGACAGTGCTTAACACCTATGCTTGGAATCTAAGGTTGGCTTTCAAATCCAAGGTTGGCATTTTCAGAAGCATTTAAGAGACATAAGCATGTTAGCCCCACTGAAAGTCAATGAGACTTCTTTTCCTGAATCAGCCAGGTTTTCTGAACACTGTTTCAGAAACACCTATTGTGCTTGGGTGAGAGATGGCTGCCTCCCAGCTGAGGCTTTGAAAAATCTAGACAACAAAACAACACCACCATAAAATCAGCACAAACAATAGACACAAATTGCGTAAATGGAGTCTTCTCAAGATCAACCTGTTTAGAAAATTGTGAGATCTCAAAAAGCCATTCTCCTCTGTCCAGGACCCTCTCTAGCTTTCGTATGAGAAAAGCGACACTCTTCTTAACGCCCAGATAAGCCTGCCTTTATCAGCCACTGTAGTGGCCAATTTCCATTCAGAAAGGAAGGAGACTTTCTTTATTGCCATTATCCATAGAGGCATATGTCCAAATTTGTGATCACCTTCTACGATTCAGTACGAGAAATTAGCTTCATTCTGAGAGAGAGAGGATGTATATTCATCTTCTGTCATTATTCTGAAGACCAAGAATTGAACAGCAAACCTAAGTACCTTGCAAGAAGCTACAGACAACAACAGGAGTTGCTGCTATGCCATGCAAGTCTCTGTAGGCATATTTGATGTGGTGTCTACATAGAATCATAGAACAGTTAGGGTTGGAAAGGACCTTAAGATCGTCTAGTTCCAACCCCCCTGCCATGGGCAGGGA
>JAOEHY010052651.1:0-10742 GCA_025447955.1 Psilopsiagon aurifrons
TGGAACTGTTGGAACAAGTCCAGAGGAGGGTCACGAGGATGATCAGGGGACTGGAGCACCTCCCGTATGAAGACAGGATGAGAAAGTTGGGGCTGTTCTGCCTGGAAAAGAGAAGGCTGCGTGGAGACCTCACAGCAGCCTTCCAGTATCTGAAGGGGCCTATAGGGATGCTGGGGATGGACTCTTCATTAGGGACTGTAGTGATAGGACAAGGGGTAGCGGGTTCAAACTTAAACAGGGGAAGTTTAGACCGCATATAAGGAGGAAGTTCTTTTCTGTAAGAGTAAATAAAACCCATATAATTTCTTTGGTATTTCTGGGAGGATTTGGTTACAGAATCTGCTAACATTAGGATGGCCTTGACTCAGATAACAGTGTTTTATGGAATTTACATCCTGTATTCATAATTCCTTGCAATCCTGACCTTATAACCTTCAATTCTGGTGTCACACATATTTAAACAGATAAGCAGTTTCTGAGCTAATCCAGTTTTGCTCAAAACACAAAATCTCACATATGGAATACAGTTCAGCTATCTAAATATCTGTGTAAACAAATGCTGCTTGATTTGGAGCACTACCTGTACTTCACCACTTTACTTAACACTTAGAATTTCCTTTTTCTTCCAGGATGCCACACTGTTCAAATGTACTCCATGTTTGTTTCAGGAACCCAGCACAGAGCAGGAGGGCTTTAGTCTGGATCCTGCCACATCTTTCACTGACCTGAATGTGAGCTGCATTGAGGCTGATAGATACATATTCCACTGAGAAATTCCATGGGCAAACAGTTTTGCTTCATTGTCCTGTGAAGACTTTCAGTTCTGCAGCTGCTTCAGAGCAAGACTCTCCAGGTACAGAGAAGAGTGGTGTGTCATTCCCATTTACTGAAGTATGAATTATCCTTCATTCCTTTACAAATCTTTCTCTTCTCTCTCTGAGATGGAAACTGTCCAATTTCTACTGGAGGGAGGAGAAAAAAGCAGCAAAGTGTATGGTAATTGCCTTTTTCCCTATCGAGTGAACACCATCGCAAAGATGTTCTCCTCAAGTCAGATGAAAATGAATAATATATTTTAATATCACTGTAGGCTAACTTTGACCTTTAAATATTAATATTTAAATATTAATGAACTAGCAGGAGGAAAGCAGACTGACAGGTGTAATACAACTCAGACAAAATAGCGCAGTAAATTTATATGCTGCATTGAAATTCTCATTAGTGATAATGAGATATGCACTTATAATCCATGATCTGAAAATGTACTCAAGAAAATACAGGCAGAATAAATGATCAGAAAATTTTGCTAAGGGTAATTATTCTTAGTTTATAACTTTGGGGGCAATTTCATGAGAGAGGAAAAGTCAGACACCTGTACTTATGCATGTAAGTGGACCTATTTCTTTAAATTGGGCCCTTATTAGATTTGTTTCCTAAAATATTTTACCCAAGGGTTTATTTCCATTCCAGCAGCATAGGAAAATCTTAATCTTTACACAGTTCTTCATATTAGCTTACTAGTCTTTTCTTTATTAATCAAAGTGTATCTCTCAGACACACCGTGACTACTGTTTATACCACTAAAGCTGTCTGAGAATAGTAGAAAATTACATGCTGAAGTTATAAACATTTTCCCATTAAGTGCAAAATAAGAAGAGACATAATTTTGAAGTAGGATCTGTGCTTCATTCAGCACCTTCACTGTGACATAAAAAGGCAAAATCACAGAACTCAGGTAGAGACACTGGGAGCTTTCAAATCATTCACTTAAATCAGATGTGCAAATCTACAGATGATTTTGAAAACATGACTCAAAGAATCTGTCTTAAATCCAGTAATAACAAGACATTAATAATGAAGGAGAGCTTCACAAATCTGCAGCTGCTGCCTCACAGGTCTGTGTCTCTGCTAAAGCTGCACTGCTTAATAGAAAGAAAATATGATGCTGGAATTATGCGATTAAAGAATTATTTAAAACTAGGGGTTTTATCCTTTTAGAAGATAGGGACCTACCTGAAAGGTGCAGAGTTGTAAAAGGTGTAAAAGTGTAGAAATGTGTGATAGAGGTGAGGTTTAACTTCCCTGGAAGAAGTAAATATTCTACACTAAAATCAAGCTGTCTAGGGAATTCAATTTGTTATATCTCCCAGTTTCTCTCAGCATCACCTGCAGGGCCAGATTTATTCGATGTTTTATCTTCTTCTCTCAGAAAAAAGAAAAAGTGACTAACACTAATTCTATGGCACAGCACACGACTTTACTTTTGCAGACAAATTCTTATCCTGAGCAATCAGACTCCAGAGAAAGTATCAAAGAAACCAACAAACAGCTGTACATCAGCCAATGTGGGAGTACTGCAAGACCATGAATGTAGAATACACTTGAAAATGCTATTTTCACAGGGTGTGTATACTCTGAGGAGATCGAGATCTGTGAATGTCCTAAATCTGACCTGCCAGCATAGCATGCTTTATTTTAAATAACACCTGTACCACCTACTCTATCCTGAGCTTCCAACATAGCCCTTACAACACTTATGTCCCTACCACCTCACTTGCACTATGAACAACTCCGTGGCTCAACACACAGTTCAACAAAGTCCCCTGACAGCTCCTTACTCTCCCTAATGATTTCTTCTGACTTCACTGTGCCACAATTCTGTAACAGGCTCAGGAAATCAAAGGAGAACAACAGAGGGAGCTGAGGCATGGCATCCAGCTTATCCCAGACACTACAGTGCCAAAACCTCTGTGAAATATTGGCCTGGATGAGGCAGTATTTAACCACAGGGAAAATGACTGACCTTACGACAAATACATCTCTTCTGTTCCAAGCAAGCACCACCTATCAGCAGAGATGCTTATTGTCCTTCTGATATGAGATGATCCACCAGGAGCCATTAATTCCAGGATGCAGCAGGGCTTTGAGAATATTCAAACTTTTCTTTGAGGTGGCTGAAATCTAACATGTGCTTAGATGTGAGACATTTCATTTTGGCATCATCAAGGGATTGCCCCACTACTGTTGTCATGCTCAGTAAGGGAATGAGCTCTTCTAGAAGAGTGTGGTCAAGAGACTCCAGGGTATAGCAGAACTAAATCTTTAAGTTGAAGTCAACACTTATTTTTAAATCAAAGTTTAGGTCAATGGCACTTGAAAAAAGCATTTTAACAACTGAAATTTTGCTCTGCATTTGGTATCTAGACAGAAGACATTTTTTTAATGTTTATGGTATCTAGACAGAAGACATTTTTTTAATGTTTATACCTGCTGGGGTCTTAGGGCTTAGAGCCTAAAAAGTCACAAAAATATCTGCTTCATTCATCAAAACCTGCTGCACATTTGTAAAATATATGTATGCCTTAGGTGTCCATGAGCACCATTGCTTTATTTTGTTTGAAATGCACAAATCAGCTCAGGATTTGCTTGTTTGCTTGTCTGTTTGGCATTTTGCCATCTAAATCTCTTGGTTTTCTTGTTTTCTTTTGTGAAATGACATAATTACAGATTAGTGCATTTTGCCATTCAAGACTGAAGCATTTCAGGCCTCATTTAAAACCCTAAATTGCCCTTTTACTTACTTACATACAGTGAGTACATTTGTTCTCTGCCTGGAGAGATATACTACACTGATTACCTCTACCGTTTTCCTGCCTCCTTTTCTTTGGTTTTGATTACCTTCATTCCTTATGTAAATGGATGGGAAAGGGTAAATAAGATATTAATCCAAAGGATGGGCATTATATAGAAGTAATGTCATTTTGAGACTAAAACAAAAGAAAAAACCTTTCCATTTCACTCAGTCTTACTTAGAAAACCCACTTTTTTCACTCCATTTCCATGAGAAAGTTTTAAACTGCCATAGTATGGAGGAGTGTAGGAATCAGACTGTAGCTACGGCTGAACACAGTTTCAATCACTAAATGCTTCCTTCCTTTACTAATACATATCCTTTAATAAGGCTCGATTAATGCCCTTCAAGAAAATTCCAATATCTGATATGCTGTTGAATGCATGGTAAATGTGTTTTACTATTACGTAAGTAAAACCAGAACATCTCTCTTTGCTTGACTCAATGATTTAATAATTATTAATGAAATATTATGCCTTTAAACATTTTGGCAGATGATTAAGTGCAAGCCAAATGTTTAACATAGCTTTTAGAGGCTTATATTATGATGCTGCATAGAAACTGAAACTTCATATATATACACAGCTAAGGCAAATGCCATCATAGTTATCTGGGAATTATTTCTGAGATTTTGTGAAGCAGACAAAATAACAAACTTTGGATGATACATCCAATGTCCTTTGTATGTCATGCAGTTTCATCAAACCAAGGAGTTTTGCGTTCTCAACATATCCACATTGCAAACCTATGTCTGGATACTCTTTACCATGTACACAGTTCTCACCTGCAGAATCCTGGCATGTAAGTCCAATGATATTTACCTCCTGCTAGATGAGAACAGCTCATCTTCCTGCATGAAGTTAAATACAGAACTCTGCTGTGAGAACCAGTCATCTGCAGAATGTCTACAGGCATGAATGCTCAGGAAAACAGTGGCAAGACACTGGGTAACGTGCATCAAAATGAACACGGTGAGCTGCAGAAGAAAGGCTGATGACCTTTTCTCTCAAACATGACATGGTGGTCTGTCATCACTAACTTAAAAAACCAAAAACCTTTCCTTAATAATACTGACAAATCTGCTGAGAATACAACTGGACACTTGAAAGAGGCTCTGAGTTGTGGAGGCTCAGGGTTGTTCAAGAATAGTGATAGATAAATTAAGAAGCAAACTAACAGAGAGACAGCCTAAGGTCACACAGTCTCTGGATTACTGGATTTTTACTTAATAAACATGTGAATGGATTATGTTTTGTTACTAAGGTGGTTTTCTCTGAAACAGCCTGCCTTCAGATGAATTACACAGTCTTAGGAAGGCTGGCTTGTCATTGACCAGGGAAGAGAGAACTGTAGTTCAGGTATGTTGAAACAGCCAGGTAAGAAAATTGCACTAAGCCAATCCAAAGACTGGGAAGACCACCCAATTCTCCTGTATTTCCATGATTGTTCAAGATATGACACTTGAAAGAAAATACTCTGGAATATACTAGAGGCATTAAGCACGCAATGACTTGCTGTGCCAACAAGAGAAATGCAGCTCTTCCTTAATAATTTTAACATCTTTCCTATTTTAGGGCTCAAGTACGGAAATTGTGATAGTCAGTAGACTCTGATCGATTAAGAAAGACTGCCATCTCCTGGTTTCTTTAAAAATAGTCACCCTTAGAAAAAAGTTGGTTTAGTTAAAGCAAACAGTTGATCATAAAAAAATACTTGCTCTGAACCTTTAAGGGAAAATGTCACTGATAATAAAGGACAGGGAAGTGAAGCTGGAAAGGCCAATGCATTATAACTACACTATATAGGTTAATCCAACATGTGGAATAATTATAAGTATCACAGCTTGACACAGTTTGTAGAGGCTTGAACTGCAATCGCACAGAGACACGCTACTGAGCATTCTCTTATGGAGAAAGAAGGAACTGTCCAAGGTCCCACGAAGCTCCAATCAGAAAAAGCAATATTACATAACAGAATAAGAATTAACCATTCTCATTCTGAAGAATATTTAAACTCCTTTAAATGGCAATCTAAACAGGTCTTAGAAGTAAGAGTAGCTTACACTGGTTGTAAGGACATGCAGATTTATGTAAATCAGAAAAGCAGTGTAAAACTATGGATGCAGGAGCATACTGATAATGCCTGGCAAGGGAGAGGTGAGCAGTTGCCACTGCATCCTTTTATAAGCTTTTAGACTTCCAGGTAAATGTATGAAAATGATTGAGACTGAATAAAACTCAGAAAAATTTTGCAGTCTGTTCTCCACTGTCTTTTTTCACTAACAGTATACGAAACATAGGGCTACTATTCAAACAAGTAAAATCTGACTTCAAATTTCAGGAACCAGCTTTAAAACAACAATTAAAAACAAACAAACAAAACCCAAAACATAAATGGATCAATAGAATTCAATTGGAAATACTCAGGAAGGTGGGTTTTACAGTGAAACAATGCACCATGGTAAACGAAGGAATACGTATGATGGATAACTGAAAAAAATGTAACCTCAAGCCTTCATTCTCTTTCCTCTTCATCTCTTCAATTAATGGCATTTTTGTGTTAGAGCTCTCCCACAACTAGGGTGACATCTTGTGTTCACTCCACACACAAAACGCCACAGATCCATCTCCAACCAGCTGCCATGCACCCAGAATATCCAAAGCTCTATCCCTACCCATCAAATTCTATCATCAAAATAGCTGCAAGGAATTTTAGTAGACCCAATATATTTAATTTACTGTCTCAGATGTCATACACTCTTTAATTGTGACTTTATGTTATTTAAACTGAGCTATTTCAAATGAAGGCATGTAAATGATAAGCAATATAAAGACACACTCCTGGAAAGGACACAGTAGTATATTTACTAGGATTCTTCAAATTAATGAGGGCGCTGTAAAAAGAAAGACTTTTATGCCTGAGAAAACTATTCTTTTAAAGATTTTGTACTGTCAGTCAGTTGTAAGCTAGCTGCTACACCTGCAGTTTGATTAATCTCTTAATTAATCACTTGATTCGACTTGCAGCCTCGGCAGCATTTTGAGGAACTTTCACTAAGTTTTTTAAAAAACAGGAAAATATTAAAAAATTGATCTTAGTATGTAAAGAAATAATATTGTGAATTTAAATTCTACCTCAATAAAAATGACTGTAACTTGCTTTTATGTGCAAACCAGGCTGTCAACTCTCACAAGGGATGGTGAAACAGTTGAAGCAAAGAGCTGTAAGCACCCTCTTAAAATAAAACAGAAAATGTTTGATTATTATTTCACCCAATTCAGAAGTTTCTGAGTACCCAAAAATATTTCGTAAGTTTAAATTACAAATGTCAGAAACAACTTGCTCTGTGTTGCTAAAATAAAATAAAAAAGAATCTAAACTACTCATCTGTGTGCCATGCATGCTTTTACACTAGTTATCCTCATGGTACCCTCCTGCCTGCCAGCAGTACATTATAAATTGTGCACTGCTCTTGTACTATGTATTATTTGTACTTTCATTGCCTCTGTGAGGATGAAAATGGGTATAGCACCTTGTTTTCTGGAGGATTTTATTGTTTGCAGTGTGTAGGTGTCAAATGTACAAATATTATATTTCTCTTGGAAATACCAAGGTTTCTTTACAAAAAAAAGCTATATATTTGTAACAGGAAGTTCCACTGTGACAAACAAAAGTGAGGTGAGCTTCCCCTCTTCTCAGCACTGACAAGACACACATGGAGTACTGTGTCCAGCTCTGGGCTCTGGTATATCCAGGGACATGGATATACCAGAGCAAGTTCAGCAAATAGCCACAAAAACGGTGAAGTGATTGGAGCATCTGGCATACAAGGAGAAACTAAGAAAGCTGAGGCTGTTCAGCCTGGAGAAGAGAAGGTTCAATATGTGTCAATACCTGATGGGAGGGAGTAAAGCAGACGGAGTCTTCTGTGAGCCATCATACTTGGAGACACTCAAAACTTGAGTGGACAGGGCCCTGAGCAAACTGCCATAGCTCACTCTGCTTGAGCACGGGAATTGGACTAGGCAATCTCTAGATCTGTCTTGCAACCTCAGTGACTCTGTGATCCTATGATTGCACTGTCATCTTCATTTCAGAGAGATTTAAGCAATACTTTGGATAAACTCAGCTCTAGTGATGATATATTTTGGAGATGAGGACGACAATACTGACCTTAGCACAAACTTCTGTGGCAAACCAATTCATAATCCCTCTTATTGCAGGTAAGAACTACAATATCTCATACTACATGGCATTTCCTAAACACTGAGGAATTTTTTTTGTCAGAAACATCACATAATCTAACTGTAGTTACATAGATGGCAATGAATACTGACAAACAGGTCCTATCGGCAAATTGCTAGCCTTTGGGTCCAGCTGCCAGTGTGGTTGTATCCCATTGCAAGAAACAGACATAAGGAAATTGATTTTTGTGGGTTCCCAGCCATTAAGTGGGGTACACATGCAGCTGATCATCACTGACTGTTGAATGCATCACTTCAGGAAGAGTCCAGACTAGTACAGTAACCTGGACGCCTGTCATCCAGCTCATATGACACACAAAGATTTAATGATCAACCATGCTAAGCATTGCAGAGAGGTCAAAAAGAGTGGGGCAAATGGATAAATGAGAAATTTCCTAAAAAAATTCACAAATCCCACGTGCTACACAAACTGGTGATGATGCCACTTATAACTGGGACAATACCTGCAGATGACACAAGGGAGACATTATTTGAAAGCAGTTTTAAGCAAAAAATAACAAAAATTAAAGAAAAAATAAAAATCCTCTGTGATTATGATAGGCTAGCTTGCTTTTTTCAAACACAGATGTTTTACTCTCCTTGTCTTAAACTTAAAGCCACACTTAAATTCCATCACAGATTCAATGCTATGCAATCATACCCTATGGAGGTATGATTTGCACCAGCAATTTCTAGCCCCCAATAACAATAACATGCTCTATAAATTGAGTCATTTATTCTCTATGTGATATATCTGTATCTACATTGTTTAGATCAGTTCAGGTGTGAGTAACTTTTCTCTGCTAAAATCCAGATTTCAGAATTATATGTGTCAATCAAACTGGAAAATTTATTATTTCATAGAATCATAGAACAGTTAGGGTTGGAAAGGACCATAAGATCCTCTAGTTTAAACACCCTGCCATGGGCAGGGACACCTCACACTAGACCATTTCTCCAGATACCTTTGTATCCATCACTTACGTATTTATAGATTTTTTCTTAAGTAAGCTAGACACATTTGAAAAAAAAGTGGTATCTGACACTAGAGTTTAAAGGAAGTCCCTATCCATAACTTACTACTGTCTGACAGATAAATTTGAGCTAACAGGGAAAATGATACTCTGTAAAAAATGAAAAGTCAGACCTGAAAGTTTTTCCAGTTTGTGGCTGCAGGCAATAAAAGCTCTAGTTTTCTAGTTCAAACCTTTCAGCTTGATGGTGCAGAGATTCATAAATTACATCAGTGGTGGCTTTTCATGTTCAACGCAGAAATCAAAAAACATTTTTTCAGAGATTCTGCTTTCTGAAAATAAAACCTGTCTGTCTTAATTAAGCTCTGCACCACAACTCAAGTATCCACAATGACTATACACTTTTGTTTTATGATCTTCTCTGTCTGGGATTTTAATACCTTTTGTATAAATTATCACCATCTACCTGAAATGATACAACTGAAATCAACAACTATTTTTGTGTTACACTGTTAATCAACATGAGTTAGTTAATGGTAAGTAGAAGCAAAGATTCTGAATTTGGCTTTAATGATGAATTGTCTTTGGAGACAAAATGCTGACATTAACCTTCAGAAATAAATTCAGAGTGTTTAATACAAACTTATTCAGTCTATCAAGGCTTTGCTAACCCAAAACATCTACAAACCTTCCTGCAGGATCATATGTAGAAAATTTGAGACATTTTGACAATAATTCAATAACCATTGAGAAAATCCTATTGTTAGTATTGATTGCCTTAGCAATTAAGAATTAATCTATTGGACAGAAATGAGACATGTACCAGAGGGAATTCATATGATATCTAAGAAATGCCACACTTCAGAAAAAAAACATGAGTTAGTGGTTTACACTATTATCTAGACCTGTCACAATAAAACTATCATTGCTGTCCTTTTAGTCTTTTTTTTTTTTTTTCTGACTTTCTGCAATTTCAGCTGGAAGAAGAAACAAAGACAAAAAGAAAGAAGCTCATAAAACATGTTTTGAAATTTTCAGAGCAGCACACTTCTTTACAAACTCTAAACAATATCTTTTACAAGAATTGAGGCAAAGCAGTGTTCGAGCACATGACACTTTGCCACTTAATGAAATCTGTAATTTCTGAATTCCTATACATAATGCCATGACATCTGATTACATAGATGCAAGATCATATTTTATCTACAAGCATAAGAAAGTTTTCTTTGTGTACCATGCTGCTAATAGCCAACTGACATAGGCAATATATTCTGCTCTGTGGGATCTAACAAAGCTCCTCAGGATAGTTTATCAATTCGGGCCTTGTGCCACACCAATGCAATTTCATGAAGACTTGCTAAGAAAGCCAGGACCCAACACAGACACTGAGGTGAGTTCTTTATTTAGTGGTTCAACATCTTTGTTGGTGACATGGACAGTGGGATTGAGTGCGCCCTCAGCAAGTTTACCAATGACACCAACCTGTGTGGTTTGGTTAATACACTGGAGAGAAGGACTGCCATCCAGAGGGACCTTGACACGCTTGTGAGGTGGGCTGTTGCAACCTGAAGTTGAACCATGACAAGTGCAAGGTTCTACACTTGGGTGGGAGCAATCCCAGGCACAGTTGCAGTTTGGGCAAAGAGATTCAGAGCAGCCCTGCGGAGAAGGACTTGGGGGTGTTGGTCAATGAGAAAATTAACATGAGCCAGCAGTGTGCTGCATCAAAAGGAGCATGACCAGCAGGTTGAGAGAGGTGATCCTGTGCCTCTACTCTGCTCTCCTGAGAACTCACTTGGAGTATTCTGTGCAGTTATGGTGTCCTCAACATAAAAAGGACATGGAACTGTTGGAACAAGTCCAGAGGAGGGCCATGAGGATGATCATGGGACT
>JAOEHY010052656.1:0-25949 GCA_025447955.1 Psilopsiagon aurifrons
CAACATCCCTGTATTCTTCCCAGGCTGCCTCTCCTTGCTTCCACCTTTTATAAGCCTCTTTTTTCCTTTGAATTTTCCTCAGCAGGCCCTTATCCATCCAAGGACATCTCCTGGCTGTCCTGCAGCACTTCCTTCTAGTTGGGATGTATCGCTCCTGAGCTTACAGCAGGTGATTCTTGAATATCAGCCAACAGCCTTGAGCCCCCCTGCCCTCTAGGGCTATACCCTATGGAGCCTTAATTCTCTCTAGAAATGAAGAACTAAATATTCATATCACTATTAAGTACCTGATATTTAATAAAGTTTAAAAATCCTTAAAAGCTCTGTCACAGTGAATTTACTACTGCTTGGTGTGTATGTGCAGTCCACCTGTGGCTATAGTGCCTGTTGAAATGTATATTCAGTGAAAGAACTTTAAGTTGAATTACCTCTTAACTGACATGAATTAAGATTTTACAGGTGATGTTTTCTTAAATGTATCATTTGAAGTGTATCACTTCAGACCTTTTCAAAATCATCTCAGTTGCAGGGCATGTTCTTAATGAAACTGCTTACCATCACACCTCTACTTGGGCTTTACTGTAAAAATCAGTATTAGAAGAAATTCATTTGCCTTTTGACTGTAAAAAGATGATCATAGAATCATAGAATCATAGAATAGTTAAGGTTGGAAAGGACCTTAAGATCATCTAGTTCCAACCCCCCTGCCATCAGCAGGGACACCTCACTCTAAACCATATCACTCAAAGCTATGTCCAACCTGGCCTTGAACACTGCCAGGAATGGAGCATTCACAACTTCCCTGGACAACCCATTCTACTGCCTCACCACCCTTACAGTAAAGAATTTCTTCCTCATATCCAATCTAAACTTCCCCTGTTTTAGTTAAGTTTGAATATGTTACTTGTCCTCTCACTACAGTCTCCAAGGAAGAGTCCCTCCCCAGCATCCCTAAATAAAATTATTTGGCCCCCATATTATGTGCAACGTAATGAGATAATAGTGAATGGTATTTGGAGTTACGCGGAATTGTGTTGAAATGGTGGGAAGGGAAGTAGTGAAAGAAAATATTTTCATGATGTCGTGCAAATACGCACCCCTGGTCCATAGCCTATTATCATTTGTCTTTGTCCTAAGAAAACATATAATCTCATTCAACGCGATCAGCATGAGATGAAATGGATTGCTTCGGTAAAAACGTATGTAAGGTTTCTTCTCTGAACTGAAGTGAATTTGACATTGGTTTTAGACCAGTTTACAGTTTTACCAGGTAAAAATTTTTTTATATTTATGGTTACTGCAACAGCATACTAGGGAAATGAGTGAAATGTTTTTTTTGCTCTGCTGGCTGTTGGAAAGATTTATAATTCCCACTTCAGGAAGGTTTGGAAAGAGGTCTTGAGCAGCTATTATCAGAAAGGATCCTTTTCAAATATTCTTTGTGGCCCTAAGTATAGAGCATGTCTGAAGACAATGCTCAAAGAACGGCTGTCACTGGTGCTGAATTGAAACTGTGCAGTATTGCAGGTTATAAACCCTGTGGGATGATCGGACTGGAGATCAAAATGATGGAGTTTGTTTCTGAATTGTTTCATCCTGGGATTCACACCATGAGAATCAAATCTAAGTGGGCTGGTCTTCCTGCAAACAAAATGCTACATCATCTGAATCATCTGGATAACAAAAAAATCTGGTTACTGCTTTAGTTGATAAAACCAGTTATTGTGTAACAGATTATCCAAATCAAGAGAAGAACATGGCATCCTATAGTAAGAGGAAGGTATTCTTTATCATCTTCAGCACTAAAGAAGTAAAAAATACTTCTTAGATATAAGGGTTCAAGCTATTATTCATGTACATTTTTGTATGGATATGATACCCATGTTTTATATAGTCCCAATTGGTACAATAGGCAGATATGTAATTTGTGGTAATGATTTAAAGTTGTCTTTACAGTTCTGCACAATCAGATGTGAGAACTTTCTTGAAACATTGCAAGTTAGTGTAGCTTAGTGGAAACTAAGGAAGAGGACACTGACAAACCTCTTAACTTCTAGTATGTCTCAGCCCCCATCAGCCTAGTGCTCCAGACTAAAACCAGTAGAATATGGGATGATAAGGAGGATTCAATATATTCTAAATATAGTCAGTGAGAGTATTAATATTTAAAGTATTGTTCGGATGTATGTAGGCAACCTGATTGTCTCTGCTGCTTCATAGAAGCTTCTTCTTTGCATCTTCCTTTTCATTTATTAGAATGAAAAACCCCAACTTTATTTGTACTTTAACAATCTAGAAACCTATAGCCTGTATACTTGCAGTGTTTGGCTATTACATTAGAGATGTCATAATCAAACTTACCTTAATATATACTAATCTAATATGTTAATAATCTTTGGGGTTTGCATTTTCACTCACCCCATTCTGCACTTGTTTCTTTCCATGTACTAAGCCACTGAACTGATTCTCACAGAAATCTAAACGGGGTATCTGGAGATATATATGTATTTATAAATGTGCATCTTTTTCAAGAAATATTTATCTTAATTATATTAGACTTTAGGGAAATACAGAATATAGATGCTGTATTCACATTAAATGCATTTATGAATTCCTATATAATCTTTAAAATTCCAAAATTCCATCTCCTTATAAGCTGGCTTTTTTTTTTTTTTTCTTAGAAAGTCACATAATTACACCCCGGATTTGTCATTCTTTTTTTTGAACCTCCAGTGCATTTTCTCATCACAGACCATGAAAGCCATACCAAACTTTTTACTTTTCAACAAGTCTTCATACCTATCCAATCTCCTTATCCATAGGAGTTTTCAAGATCAGTTCAGTGATTTATACCACTGTTTTCCTCTATTCATTGCTGCAGAGTAGCCACAGCTGCTGAGCTATGAGATCATTATCTTGCCAGATTTTTCCATATCTTCCTTGGTCCCAAAACTGTTGGGGAAGGAGATGTTAGTCAAATGAGACAAGTATCTAACTTCTTTCAATAAGCTTTCTTTGGCTCACTGACTACCGATTTCCCCTTTTTCTTCTGGTGGACAGACTTCAGTTTCATCTAAAATTATCACCGAGGGACCACATAGATTAAAGATGTTTTCAAGGGACTATAAGCTGTCTTTCTAGCATTTTGAATTCATTTCTGTGTGAACAAAGGCTCAGGTAAACCTTGTTTATGAAAACCAAATGAACTCAATCCTAGAATGTTCATTCCACCCTAGTAATTAGAGCTGCTGATTAACACCTCACATTCACAGCACTTGCATAAACATAAACCTAAGCAATAGCAACAGAAAGTGTCATTAGGACAATCTTAAGAACCAGAAACCTGTCACCTGCTGCTGACGCTGAAGTTTGTTGATTGAGCTGAAATATGTTGTTGGCATATAATACTACAAAGCAACAGTCAGAGATCTTTACCTCTCCGCAGCAGAGGTGAAATTATAAGTCACAGAGGAGCCAGGGAGAAACAGTAAAAGGGATTCTGAATCTGGGCCTGATTTTACCTCTGTTCTTGCACATCTTCACTTTGAAGTAATGAAGTGTGAATGGATGACATTTTGTGAACTGCCTTTGGCCATAACTACTGAAAGCTTTCACTAGAGAAAAAGACAGAAAATTATATTTCTTGCCTTCTGCTTCATTATCTTTTCTTATATTATGAGCTAGTCCCTTGTTAGAAGTGAACCACTGTAAAATCAGATCCTGAACTGGGTCCTTCTCAACACAGTAACTGAGAGGAGATAGTCTCATGTGTTGATAAACAGTGAATGTTTCAGAAAATGTAAAGAGGAGGAAGGATAGGCAAAAGACAATTCATCACATTTATTTAGGATTTCTTGGGTAAAAAATGTCCTGGGGCTTGCAAGGAGAGAGCCTATGCAACTATGATCTTTCTTTCATGATTAAAAAAAGGCTTTAGGTATATTTTGCTGAGTCAAACAAGGCACAGTGTTGGTATGGGAAATATAGAATTAATTATGTTAAGATGATTAAAAGGATATCTCACAGTTGCCCCGTCCTGTATAGGTTCCTGAAAAAAGTGTAAGTTATCCAGATAAAACAACATAGACAAAAAAGAAGAAAAAGAATGGAATATGTCAGAGATTTTGAAGATTTTTCCGAGAATCATCCTTGTTTTACCCAAGTTGAGAATGTTTTCATCAGAAGCATTGAAAGATGACTGACGGTAAGAAAGAAGTGTATAGCTGGAGATGAGAAACTACATGTGAGCACACCTTAAACTCTGTAGCTGATCCCAGCGTAGACTGACAGAATGTATAGTTGCTAAGTGATACCAGACATTTTCCAATACAATCAGAGACATGTTAGGGTAAATAACTCATTGTACTTTAAATCAAGTAATGGGAAAGAGGATGGATAGGACATAATGCAGACATCTGAGGAAAAGAGGTTTGGTAAGTAGTCATTGCTGCTGACTGAGTTTTCTCCATGTTTCCCTTATTCATTTCTAATTTCTTCTTAGGCTTTGTTTCATTTCATTTTTCTTCTTTTCATAGGAGAATGACTTATATTAGAATTTGCACTCTTACTTCTGCTTTTTTAACAGACTTAAGGCAGAACCACTTGATAGGTTACCATGCTAACTGTCCATTGCCAGAAATCCAGTTAATTAGAGTGTGAATTTCACCGGTAGAGGGCAGGACCTATTTACATTTTAATTTATATTCAAGATTATTCATGTCCTAATTAAAAGTAACACTCTAGGAATTTTTTGATCATCAGAAATGCGGTCACTGCTGAAGTAGCATGTACATGGGTTTTTTTTCGGTTTGAAGATTTCAAAGTATCTTATAAAAAATGAGGAATTACTATGTTCTTGTGACATATTTATTATTATATCCACCTTAAAAGTAGTTAAATAAAAAAAAATAAAAAAAATTTACTCAAGAGCACAATATAAAGGGGTGATAGAGATGAAAACAGGAGTCAGGAGTTCCAGTGGTTGATCTTGCAAATACCAAATTCCCATCTTTTCCAAATTTTGAAGGTATTGCTTGGAAGATGTTTTTAACATACACAGTCTTAAATTACACCTTTTTACCTTATCTATTTTGGAGGTTAATATAAGAATATTTTTAACCACTTGATTACTTTTTATTTTTTAAGTCTTTTTTATTCTTTTTTGTATGAAAACTTAAACTAAAATCTTTTGCCAGATTTACTATCTCAGTATTAATCTGGTATCTAAGAGAACTCTAGTCAACAAGGGCAGTTGTACTATAATACAGTTGTGTTAGAGAAGGAAAGTATAGAACTGCAAGAACCTCCAAGAAGACAGAATGTTATGTAAAATTATACTGTTAAATATATATAAGATCTACTTCTAGCCTGTGCTATTTATGCATAATGCCTAATAATAATCTTTCACTAAAATTTAATATGTTACTGTTAAATATTACATAAAACAGATGTGTATTCAATCTAGCAGAAAAAAAGAAAAGAAACAAAAGAAGAAAGAACAGTCATAGCTTAGCATAAACTAACTCTGCTTCTGACTTGTGTGATATAATTTTGTTTCGTCAGATTCCTGTATGTTACCAGTTAAATTTCATTTCTTTAAGTGCATCTTTTTTTACACAAGGGAATGTATTTTGATGGAACTTCTGACAGAGGGAAAAAAAATGCATACACTTCTTATCCATAGAGCCTTTTCCAAATCATATCTGAAATAGTAATGAACATGTTGATTCAAAAATATTGACTCAATCAGATCATATGGTGAAACATTTCCAGACATATTGATAAATTCATTGATTCTTCCCATTCTTTTGGTCACTAGACTATAGAAAAAGGGATCACTAGCCATTTGACCTTCATTGTGTATTAAATAAACACCAGATGGTAAGGATTCATTCAGTAAATCTATTCTTTCTTCTTCATAGTCGTGTTCACACTGTTGCTTCCCACTGAGTCTTTATCTTTATTTGTCATGGTGCCAAAGCTGCCTCTATAGCACCTTTCATGCATCACAGATTTCAAATCTTGTCCCATTAGTTTCATTTTGTTTCTATCATAAATAATCTACTACTTTCTCATACACTCTTTCATTACCTAATCATGCTCAGTCTTTGTACAAAAGGGAAAAGTATTAAAAGGTTAGTGAGTACAGTTTGCCCATTAGTATATAGTGTGTATGACTTTATTAGAGAAAAATATAAGATACAGGTAATAATTATGCAGTCTATGAAATATCAATACTTTCAATAACTAGGGATATTTTTTTTCATTTGAATGTCCCTTTTGTTTTAAACATGTTACTATCTTGAGGTTGATAACATGAAAATTCACATAAGAGTAAGGTACTTGGAATTTAGCCATTTTGAATATATGTCCACTGATCCCTTTTTTTGAAAGATATGAACTTAAGGAGGCTTTACAACATCATATTTAAGACTTATGGTACCCAGATTTAGATTTCCAGATGACCCAAAGCTGAAAATCAAGATTTTCATTCTGGACTATTATTAGTTCAAAAAGGTGAAAAAAACCTCCTAGTGATATAATTCAACCTTGTACATAGAAGAGCAGTATGCACTTCTGTGGAAAAAAAAAGACAATCTTTTTTTTTCTTTTGTTTCTCATTATGCTCAGTAGTAAGAGGTCATAACAAGTTATCACATCTCAGATATGTTACTGACTGAAGAATTACTTCATCCAAAAGTCTAACATAAAACATTTGTTATTGGGATTATAATGCTGGTAGAAAGAGAATGCAATAAATATTAGATTTTTTCAAAGTATAACAGTATTATCTCTACATACAAAGCATGGTCCTTGAAATAATCTTGTGCTGCGAGTTACAAAGTTCACCAGCCTTTTGTCTCTCTCTATCTATCTAATCTATTTTTTTTCTTTCCCTGAGATTCAGGCATTGCAGTGCAGGTGTACGGGAAAGGACAGAAATGACGAAAAGCTCCTGACTCATTGGCTTTCTGATGGTAATCAACAAACAAGAGACTGTTTTAATTCCCCTGAGCCCAAAGAAACACTAATGCTGCCAAGAGTTTTGATGCTTCCCAGATCTCTGAGTGCATTCTGTTAATATGCAGGTAGCATATCTTTTTCCAAATAAATACTAAAGACAGTAAACATTCCCCTGTCCCATTACCAGTGCATTTTTTTGCATTGCGAAGCACACCGTAAGTCCCACATGAAAAGTCATGCACTATAGGAGAAACAGAAAAAAAACATCTTAACTGAGAAAAGAGGGGGTTTGTAGGCTTTTTTTTCAATTATTATTATTGTATTCCTGCTTATTCTTATCTTCCTGCAGTACTGCAGGAGTTTGAGGGTGCCAGAAGGGAGAGAGGGGCAAGTTGCCAGATTTTGCAGATCATGCCTACCTTATTGCCTAGGTGACACCACTGTCACATGCCTGATCGCATTGTCATATGCTCAGTGACTGTGCCTGCTTAGTTCACCTGGAGCAGGCTGTGCCCAACATCCTGTGCACATACACTTGAAGCAGGTAAGTTGGGGACACCAGTTATGTTCAAAATGGATTTCTTAATCATGATGCATTACTCTATTGTCACTACAGAAGCTTGAAATACTTTCTGGATTAACCCAAAGAAGAGGCCACTTTCTGAGGATGAACAAACTGTTTTAAATACATGTGTCTTTGTTAATGATCTGCAAAAAAGTATTGCTAATGAAGTAATAGCTTTGGATTTAGATCTGACTAGGAAAAAAGTTCAACTTAAAAAGGTAAATATTTGATGCTTACTACCTCCTTGTGTGCGCATTTTCGAAGTATTTCCAGGGACAGCTTTTTAACTCAGTGTCTATTGCAGGAACAGAAATTTAGTATAGAACCAAATGAAATAGAATACATTGAAAGAGGGTGTCACTAGGGTTCTCCACAGTTTAACATTATTTTCCTTTGTAAATCTGGCTAGAGAAACCCATGGGTTTTGCCTTTCCCTGGCTCCAGAACAGAGCTAGCAAAGCAGAAGTTGTTTATTGTATCCTTTGTGATGATTACTAGTTCTAATCTGCTTAGCCCTAAGATTTAGCTTTTTATTTTCATTTTATTCTTGAGTTGCTAACAAAATGACCAATTTATCATATGGACAGTCTGTTCTGGATGACGTTTAAATTAAGCACCTGTCTCAGATACAACACAAAATTCTTATTTCATTTTACCTTCTTGTGTTTACAATAATTGAAAAATGTATTACTTGGTCAAGGTTATTTTGTGTCCTTAATCCTCAAAGCAAAAATATTTGGTGGAGGAGGAATGATGTCACTTTAAACCTGCTATTTAGCTCTAAGAGCTGAAAAAGGCAGTGTAACCCCCTCATGCATAAATATATCACCTTAAGTTTATATTTCACTACTTTTAAAAAGTACTGAAGAATATGCCACAATATGTCTTGTTCTAGCAGCTGAAAAATTATGCTATGACTAAAATGACATCATTCTGCCTCCCACAGAATGTTTTGGCTCTGAGAGCTCAAGGAGCAGATGAAATTAACATAAAATGTCACTGTCATACAGAAAGGAAGAGAAAATATTAACATCTTTTGCATTTCTTTCACAGATCTGAGTAGGAGGTCACCACAAAGCATGTCACAAGAACCCTGAGGATGAAATAGTGTCTTTTGCTGAGGGCCAGTACGACAAGCACTGTTGAAATTTTCAAAAAAGGGCTTACCATAAATCAGGACAGGCTGTAGGATTTGTGTTTCTTCTGTCTGCTAAGACTTGCTCTGTAAAACTCTTTCATTTGTCTTTTTATTAACATTAGAGAATTTTGAAATTTTTCCCAAGTCAATTTTGAAACCACCATTAGCACTCTAGATAATTAATCTAGTTGACAATTTTTTTTTTTATTTGTACTGTTGTATCACAGAATCTTATATAAAAATAATGTTCCCATTGTAGTAAACTATTTAGTGATCAAATAGTAAGACATTCTCTGATTTAAGTAGTTTAAAACCCGGATATTGAAAAGGATGTGGTAGGTTGGTAAGCAAGTCAGGTAGCAATCAGGAGGTGGGAGAGCAAAGTAACAAACTGAACAAGTTTACCAAAAAAAGAATGAGGTCTCACCTCACAATATTTGACTACTGTGAAACAGAAATGTTTCTGTGGCTGCCACAGAAGACTTGTGATTTGAGAGTCAATACCCCTTTTAAAATTTAACAGAATTTCCTATGAATAAAGTTGACATATACAAATCTTAAGGCTGTTTACCATCAACCACCAAAGGATGGTTGGGGTGTTGCTAGAGAAAATTTAGTAAGCAGGAAGGCTTAACATGGAAATCAAAATATCTGTTTTGATCATGCTAATTTAAAGTGCCAGCTACACATTCGTGAGAAATTATGAAGGTAGGTCACAATGCTGGATGTGGGTAGGTGTTTAGTCAACAGCTAGGACTGTGAGATCCTGACATAAGGAATGAGGTGCAAAGAGTGAAAAATTGCTGATTGAAAGCAGAGTAGTAGAAGAAATATACTGAAAGAGGGAGACTGGAATGAGAGGAGGCATCAAGAATGTTTATGAAGGAATGATTAGAAATGAGAAAAGAACACACAACCTCCATTATACTAAGAAATTAAAAGTGAAAGTGAAGGTTTGAGAGTTTGGCCAGGAAGGCCACTAGGGTGAGCAAATTCAATGGCATGAGAACAAGGTTTTCACCTTCCAACAGGAATTTACTTGGCAGAAATGCTAATAATAGAGGGAGATAAAAAATAGTTAAAAGATGTCACTGAGAAGAAAAGCAGTATGGTTTATTCAGGTATACATAATTTATAGGGAGTTTCAGACATGTGCCAAGGGTTTAGTAGGCAGTAAGAAAGCTGAAATCTTGTGGGTGGAAGCCAAAGTTTGAGTCTCAAGAATTTGGTGGAAATCACAGATACACTTAAAAACTATATAGAAACATAAAGCCAACTAGGCTGGAAAACACCTTTAAGATTATCAAGCCCTACCATTACCCTGGGACTGCTAAGACTGCCGCTAAACCATATTGCTGAGGGCCACATCTACATGGTTTTTGAACACTTCCAGGGATGGTGATTCCACCACTGCCCTGGGAAGCAACTTCCACCTCTTGGTGGAGAAATTTTTCCTAATATCCAATCTAATCCTCCCCTGCCACAGCTTGAAGCCGTTACCTCTTGGGAGAATAGACCAACTCCACCTCCCTGGAACCTCATTTCAGGTAGTCGCAGAGAGTGATAAGGTCCCCCCCATGTCTTCTCCCAGCTGAACCCCTCCAGGTCCCTCAAACATTCCTCATAAGACTTGTGCTCCAGACACTTCACCAGCTTTGTTGCTCTATCCTTTACCCGCTCCAGCACCTCAATGTCTTTCTTGTAGTGAGAGACCCAGAACTGAACACAATATTTGAGGTGCGGCCTCACCAGTGCCAAATACACGGGGATGATCACTCTATAAGGTTCCCCCTTAGTCTTCTCTTTTCCAGACTAAACAATCCCAAGTGACAAAACCACGAAGAGAAGAAAGAATAAAGGGAGAATAAAGAGAAACTGGGCTTTGCAAGACGAGACTGACCCAACAACTGATCCTAAATTTGCTAGTAATCCTTACCACCACCACCACAAGAAGTACTAATGCATATTCTTTTGCAGTGAGAGGTGGCTTGTGACTTCAGCTGAGAAAATACTTTTTCTAGCCAATTTATAATGATAACTGAAGGATCTATGAAAACCCAGGGTATTGAGGAGTAGCTAAAGAACACTTATCATAACTTGAGCCTGGACATAAATTGCAAAACTCTGTGGAGTAAACAGACAGAAAAGTTTGATGATAATCCTATCATTCATAGGTTACTATCATAAAACTCTAGATTAGGTTGATATTTTGTGGTTGAATATGCAGTTTAAAAGCAATATGTCAATATCTTCCAAGATACTAGTTATGACGTTTGGAATCTACTGAGTATTTAAACCACTATTTTTACTGAAGACAGCATCTGCATGACACAATTAAAAATTAAAATTATCAGGATATCACTGCCTGAAGATGATGGTGTTTAACTATGAGGTGAGGAGTATGCTGTGCCCAGAAAAAGTTTCCTGTTTGAATTTCAGATGTCAGTGTCGCAGTACGAAGGACCATGAGGCAATAGTACATTCTGTCAGCTCATCCAGTGGCACACTCATGCTGCATGTGACTTTTCAGGAATAGATATTTTAGTATTTCCTATTTTACATTGCAGTATGACAGGATATTTCCATGAGAAGAAAATTGGGAAGCAAATACAGAAGCATATAGATTTTCAGAGATCACTTACAGGTATTTTTTTACATAATGCTGGCTATCAACAGATGAGAAGGATGGAACATTTCTCCAGAGAAGTGCATTTCAGTGCAACCTAACATGTACACCGATCTTTGAAATGTCAATTTCTCTGACACACTGGTGACATGAATCTGCTGAAAACTGAAAAAAGCAATAGGAAGGAGAATGTTTAGCTGTAGAAGAGTAAAAATTGCCTTAAAAAAAAAAAACTCTGGCAAATTTCCATTTCTGTATGCATTATTAACCTACTCCAACATGATTAACATTCACAAATATGCATACATTATTAAGGCATGCACAGCTGGCTAGATAGTGAGTTCCCTCACGCAAAAATGTCATTACTTCTAACCAGCAAAAGAAGAGGGATTTTTTTTTATTGGAAGATATCAGAATCTGATCTACTTGGTTTATATACCACTAAAATTACTCTTAAGTGTCTTGGTCTTCTAGCAGAGTTTTAGTTTTGTATTATGTTTCAAGTTGAAATGGTTTAAACTTTGCTAGTTTAAACTAAACCTTCAGTCTGCCATATGAAATAATTGAATTCAATGCAACATTGTGAGATCTGGGGAGATTAATTCTTTATGTTTAGAATTAAATGGAATATAAGTGGTTTTGAATAACACTAGTATCAAATTATGCATTGCTGTCTAGCAAACAGAAACTGATTAAAGAAAGTCTTTGAAGTCTGGATCAACATTTATCTTTAAATATTGTAAATGCTTTCTAAGTTGGCAGATGCACACTCACACAGACTTCCAATCTAGATTGTAAATTTAATGGAAAACTATTCCACTTTGTCCTTATGCATAAGTGCTAGGTTTTATAATTATAGTTGCATTCAGCATCTAATAAAATTAATGAAAGGCTTAGGTTCCTATTCTTAGCACCTTATTCAGATACTTGTATATTTTACATATTCCGTAATATAGACCTGCATTCTAAGTGTTAGTTAACCCTCTTACATGGTTTGAACCGCAGCTAGATTTGTCTTAGTACCTTTATAGTTGAAAGAACAGCATTAAGGAAGCCTTTCTTTTTAGTTCCTGATTGTGATTGCTAGCATATCAAATTTATTCCGTTGTAATCCAGATCATTTTCCAGAAGCTTTGAGAACTATATGTAGTAGTTTGTTAGAGAGCTCACAAGAAACCCTATACTGACAGAACAAAAAGCCCTTCAACTGTCACTTTATGTCATTATCAATTTCTAAACCCATTACAGATGGGATGGACTGATTAAAATTGAGGAGGGAGGATCTTTTTTCCAGGCAGAAATATCCCCTGAGACTTTTCCTGCATGTGAAGTTTCTAATGATTAATGGGAGAAAAATAAGACTGCCTGCCCCACAGTTGCAGCATGCTTTATTTAGGAAAGATGTTATTTGGTAATGTGCTTGCATTGGATGTCCTTAGAAGTTAAATATTAACTGGATAATTTTTAAAACCAGACAAAAGTCTAATTGCTCTTTTTTTCCCTCTATATCAATATTCACTTTTTGTAGCTTCCCTGTAATTTCTATAAATGGTTCTAAAAGACTAAAATGTTTATCTTTTACCCCCACACCTTCCTTCCATTCTGATGTTTTATTTCTGTAAATGAAAGCTACAGCTGGAATATTGTTTTACTACAAATCTGACACTGGCACTGTTGGTTGTGATGCGACACTAGAGATTCTTATCTGTAGGCTGGGTTGGAATTATTAAACATTCTCACATTGTGAAAAGTGTTGAGGATGAACAGCAGTGCAGTGAGGTGCATCCAACACTTCTGTGCTTCCCACCTGATCCTTGAAATATGACTCCTTTAAAAGGCTAATATTTGCTTTATATAGGAGTGACAATATTCAAGCGCTAACATGCGCTGGAATTATTGCTGAATCCTGAATACTGTGCTCCTCTAAGTTCTTTTCTGAAGAGAAAAACTGAGGGGGAAGAAAGAATGAGAATCATTGAAATAAAAAAAAGGGAAATATATTATTTCTACCAAAAGTATCAGCAGTGCCTTTATAAGAGGAGTATTTCTAGATAACCCAAGTGATCAGCTCTCTTTGAGATATAATATTTTATCATATCTAAAAATAAGGAACTAAAAAGGGAAGAAAACTACATTTCTAAATGACTGATATTATTTTTTTTTTTTGTCTGAAAAATATTTTAGTATTGACAATGTCTTTTTGTGAGTTTATTTAAATTAAAGCACTAACAGGACCATGGATCTAAGACCAGCTTAACTATTTGAATAACAAATCTGCACTGCTTTTATGGAAACATCAGCATGAGGTGTAGCAAGGGAGCGACAGAAAACTAGTGTTTGTGCTATAATTACATATACTTAAAATGCACAAACTAAAGTTAGTTCTCTATTTTAATTCTACTGAGTAACTAGATCACATCACATGAATCAGATCTTACAAGGCAAAAGGTCCACAATAATGTGCCTGCTATGGACGTGGAAGTCTAACAAAATGCTCTATGAATGCCTGACACAGATGAGATTTATTTCACTTTGTGTTGTAATAAGGTAATTCAGAGAGAGGATATAGGGACAAAGAGACATGGGAAACAGTCCAGAACTACCCTGTCTTTCCTTATAACATTACTAGGAAGTAGTTGCCTGAAGGAGAAGATCGAATGTGTTAAGAGGGAGAGCCTAATCCCAAATACTCTCTGGTTGTGATGCGTAATTTTATTCCTGCAAAAACAAACAATGAAATGGAAGTTTCCTTCAGTGTTTTCTTCATACTTTTTGTGGGTTTTTTTTTTTTTTTTTCTGAGTGTGTGTGTTTTGTTTTGGTTGCTTTTTTTTTTTTCTATTACAAGGTGTAGTCGAACTGCAGAATTACATCAGGGTACCATGTCTTTCCTGTTAGTTACACATATTTTAGCATTGCTACCTCACCCAAAATATCCATGTAATTACACAGTGCCTTCTAACCTGGATCAGCTGGGAATGGCTAAGAATACAAAGTTTACCGTAATATAATTTTGAGGAGAATAAAACCTAGACATGAAAACAGAGAGTTCAAAACACAACAAACTATGAAGTTTATGTTCTTTGTTTCTAAAATCAGCCTCGTAAGAAAACAGCCACTTGTTGATTTTGGACATAGGGTTGCTTTTGTTTTGTTGGGTTTTTTTTTGGGTTTTTTTTTCATTATATTAATGTTGTCATGGCAATGGGAATTTTTTATTTTTTGGAGTGCAGAGCCATGCTCAAGTTTAAATCAGTAGGATGCGTAAGCACTCAGCACCTTTGAAATTAAGTTCGGTGGACAATAGAATCTGTAGTCAAGTCAGTGTTTTGATGATGTAATTCTGAGCATAGTGAATGCAGATGCTTGTTCCATGTTAAAACTTTTCCTTGTTTAATGACTTCATCACTCCCTGAGCTTTACCATTCTGTTTCACAAATCTTATTCCGATTAGTGTTCCTGAGTGGGTGGAAGCGTTCAATTTGTACTTCACACTCGTATCAATACTGCTGTTTGAACATGCTTTTGTCAGCTTAATAGTTTTGTTTTCATAAACAGTTGTGCCATAATACTACAATTGGTCCTACTGAATTTGTCCTTGTAAATTGGGATTACTTCAAGCATATTGAACACTGAGGTAAAGGAAAGCTACAGAAGCAGATTTTCACAATTAGGTCTTTTCTAACCTCAGGAAAACTGTCTTAAAAATAATTAAAAAATTATTATGCAGCCAAGTTTTGTCTTCTAATATAACTTCAGAAATATACCTTTCATAAAGGTATTTGTTGTATGTACTCATTAATGTATATAGAAGATCTATCAAAGACCACAAAAGGAATATATATGGTTAGACTTTTTATTGTCAAAAACCAAACCCTGTTCTGTTACAAACATGTGAGAATGTTTCAAGAAAAATGGTTGAAACTTATAAATTAAAGGTTCTTCAATATTACATTTGTCTGTAACATCTAATTAACACTTTAAAGGCTACAGTTTAAATTAAATGAATGGCAGGCCTTTGACTGCACAAGACAGCTCATGAACATGATTACAACAAAGTAATTTCCCTTTGTCAGATACCAACTTTCAGTAATAGTGTTCTCTTAGCTTAATAAAGTTAAGCACCACTTACAATCGGTACTTCATTTTGCTTCTTTCTATTATATAGAATGGTGGTTGTTCAGTTCTTATAGCAGCCATCTGCGTAGGTGTTCATTTGTACTCTCCTGCTGTGTGGGTACTCTGTCTAATTCCCAAGCTTCTAGCTTTATAATAGTTTCACAAAATGCTGTTTGAATTTTTATAAGCTAGTTTTCATTATCATTAGTTGAATGTTCCAAAGCTTTATACTGCCCAATATGGTTCTATTTTGACTCATGTTTGTATGCATTGATAATGTCTCTGTGCTGTAATTTTAGTGTTATAATATCCACTGGAAAAACTTGTTGTATAAGTAAGTTGAAATTTATAATGCTATAATTTATTCTATAATCTTCCCTTTCCTCCAAATCTTAAATAAAATTATAGATATATTTAAAAATTATGATATAATGTTCATTTAAAAGTTTGATTCCTTTTCAATGCAGCTGCAAAATTTGTGCAGGTTAAAGATATCCTAACGGGTAATGTGTAATCCAATAAATTGGAGCATCCTGATACAGGCTTGTCGCTAAGACCCCTTGTTGCTGTTAGTCCCTGTAATTCTCCCTCAGACAAAAGGGGAGGATGTGATGGAATGGTATTCTGTCATTTTTTTGGTATTAATTTGCCCTCCTCTCTCAAGTGAATTCAGCCATTATTACCCCTTTACTTAAAGCCTGTTAGAGCATTCTACAATAGAGGGTCCCCCTTGTGTTCTTCAAACATGTCTTGGGCTCCCTTGGAGAGGCATATTTTGAAGAGCAATTAAGCATTGTTGTTTGCAGAAGAAAGCAAGACATCTACTAGTTTTCTATACTTATCTGAGGCCCTCCTTCTTAGGATCCCAGAATGCTATAGAAGTATTCATTAAAATTATAGAACTAACTGAAGCTTGTACTTTCCACATGTATGTTATAGTTATGGTAAGGATGATTAAACAGAGTCCTGCAAAGGAAAAATTAAAATTACTTGAGTGTTTTTTTTTAAAAAAGCCCAAGTAACTGGCAGAAATGGAGAGCAGCTAGCATGGTTCTTAATATTTCTTTGTAGTTTGGAAGGTGTTTCAATGAATAACATGTATTTTGCCTTAGCTATTTACTGTTCAGGGAATAGTTGTTTCAAAAAACATTACTGCTCAGTATAGCCTTTTAAAACTTTTGTTTGAAATGCATAAAAAAATTAAGAAAAAAAAAGAATTAAATGATTTTTTTCTCAGTTCCCTCTAGTCTATTGATTAGATGTAGACATCTACCTAATTTATCTTTTCTACCTCATATTAAAGTACTAATTAAAAAATAAATCATAGCTAAACTGGAGTACAAAATACATTCTTGAATATTATTTTTTAGGTTGAAATTTTCACAACTATTCATCAAGTTTTTATATTCTAAAACTTTGAACTAAAAATACATGTAGCTTAAAATTAATTTTAAAAGATGAAATAGCAAAGAATTATAGAAGAGACTCTGAAGTATTTGTTCAGGAATACCTTGAAATAATATGCTAAGTTCTTAGATGCCTTTTCATTTGCCTATGATATCTCAGGCAAAGTTTTCCTATTTTGCAGTGCAAGAAATTTATGCTTTCAGTAGATTCACATCATCCTTAAAACTGAAGACGGTATTACTAAAAGTGTCCTTTGTCATATGGGAAGAGCAGATAACTGTTTTGGAGTTTAGGTATGAGTATCAGTCACGAATGCTACATGTTAGCTGAGACGTTATTTTATTAGTCACTGTGTACTGTGTATCAGAAAAACTAATTGAAACAGAAGAAATACATTTGTCTGAATGAATCTGAATGGAGAAGATACTCCCGCATCTTTGCTTATTAACTCTCAAGAGTTACTATTTCACTCTATGACCACAGCAAAAATCCTGTTGAGTAGGCATACCTATATGCCTTGATGCAGCATATTAATTACTGATAGAGAATGGTGCTTAATTTTTTTCACATTTTCAGAACATTAAATTTGCCTTACCTTAAAATCCATGAGAGAAATCCCAATCCAATTAGGTCAAAGAGAATTCTGTTGTTTTTCACTGCAGCCAAAATTTTATGTTCTGCTCAATGAATTTTAATGGATGAACATCAGGGTATCCTCAAATTTGCATGTGGCAATAGGCAGTATGCAGTTTATTCTGAAGTAAGGTGTTCTGCTAAGATTGGATCTCCAATGGTCTGTTTTTCATAAAGTAAACAGGATTGTAAGTTTTTCTGTAAAGCAGCCTGAAAGTGTAAGATTTTTTTCCCCTCTAGTTCTGGATTCAGTACATGCTCACTAATCTAAAAAGCACTACATGAGCCTGAGCCTAATTAATTCAACGATCTGCAAACTCCATAAGTCTTATCATGGCAACAGCAACAGATGATGCTTCTTAAATTTACATCCTCTAGAGTGCACTTAATAGGATCAGAGCACTCACAGAGAAGAATACTCAGTTATGGAATTTGTTCTACCAGTAATTGAACTGAGTATAATTCTTTCCATTTGCAGACACCCACACTAGAAGAATATTTTCTTATTGAGCAGTAAATTTGTCCTAAAATATGTACAAAATGATCATACAAATAATAAGAGTGCAGTTGGAGGAACTGTAGTTTTGCTGTTGTTATGACTAGAGTTTTGCACAAGACAATTTATGCATATAGCTCCAGGAAGAATGATGGGCATTTTGAAAATACATGTGGAAATGTATATTACAGCAACCTAAGTGCCTTGAAATAAAGTGAAAAACACAGGGTCTTTGTGAGCTATTTTGTGATTCAACTGAATTTTCATTTCAGTCCTTCTAATTAATTCTTAAGCTTTAATTCATAATAAGAAAGCAAGTTATGATTTTTATTTATTTTTTTCAGTCTTAGCTGAAAAGGACTAGGACTGCATCCAAATTTTCAGAGTACCAATGAACTGAATACACTTTTTAATCTTAGAATCTACTCACAAAAAGTGCAGATGGCATCACCAATAAATGACTGTCATGGACCAAGATCTTTTCTATGCAAATGACTAATGCATCACCACAAATTCTGTCAGAGCAACAGAAAGAGACTGCCAGAAAAAATCATATCATAATCAGTGAGTGTCCTGATTGTTCACTGTTTGTAGCACATATGGATCCTCTGAAATGCAGAACACCTACCTAAAAGAAATACTAAAATCATTATGCATCATGAACTTTTGCATGTGTTTAGAATGTTTTAAGGAAACTATTTGGTCTACAATAAACAGACATATTTTCCCAGTGTCATTACAGCAATAGTTGTGTTAAAAAAAAGAAACAAAAAAAAAAACAAAACAAAACAAAACAAAAAACCCAAACAAAAAAAAAAAGCAACACACTAGAATCTATGATTTAATATACAAAGCAATAATCAGGCCACAGTTTGAAACTAAGCTGTCTCAAGCCTCTCTCATAGGCTTTTTGAAATGTATCTGTGGTGTGAAAAGTAGATATATAATAAGCATTGTGGAATGGGAAATGCGAAGGAGAAAAAAATTTTACTTATGACTTCTATTAGTCTGGTGGCCAGTGTGAGAGATGATGAGAACACAATGTCTATACAGCAATTAAAAATGTATCATTTTGTGTAAAACCCTAATGTTTAATAGAAACTTAAAAGGTATTAAACACTACATGTAAAAGAAATCAACTCAAAGAGAAATTAATTGAAAGACTATTTGAAAAGTGACAAAATAAAGTAAAAAAAGAGCAAAATCTAGTTGTTTTGAAAGCCACTGACAAATTCAGAAGAGGCTCAATGCAAAGGTCAGATAAAATCAGAATTTTTCTTGAATACTTCTTTGAAATGGAAATACATGCTTAAATTGATTCTTTATATGAGTCCCTGTAGCACTGGAGGAAGAGCTTGACACTCTTCCTCATCAAAGCTCTACTAGAAAGATTATACTCCAGAAAAAAAAATATGGGAAAAAAAGGCAGATATTTTCTTATTCCAGAAGCAGCAAGCATAAGGGACTTAAGAGGAAGGCATCTACTGCTAGGAGAATTCACATCTTGATAGCTCAGCTGCATTTACTGTACATTAGGCTTCCTCTTGACCAAAGGCCGTTTCTCTGTTAACTGTGTTATAGTTTGAATCATCTGAAGATATTTGCCATCCAAGATTTTGCAATTAGGCAGGCCTCCAAGATGGAAGAGATTTTAAAACAAGATTAGATCCCTACCATAAGTTTGTCTGAAGTAACCTATTTGGGTTATACCATACTCTCAAAAAGTTACCCCATCTTTACTTCAATATTTGAAATTATAAAAGAGTTCTTTGTTCAAGCTGTGACGTCATGTTCATTGTAGAATTTATGTCTTGTCTGAATATGTCTAGCTCTTAATTTTTCATATATCGAATCATGATGGATTTTGGTTTTTTAAAGTAACAAATCATCTAATATTTATTTTACATGTTCTTATTCCCTTAACAAATCCTTTTAAAATCTGCTTTTAAATAGATAAACCGGACAGAGTAGCTTACATCTGAATGGAGAATACCTCTGTATCTTAACCTCTGCTAGCGCTTGAACTCTTTCCTTAAATAAATTTATAAACTCCCCTTGCAAATAGTGTTTCACTTTTGCCTTCATTATGGCCATGTGATGAAATTGTTTTCCTATTCATACCACCTAACATTGCTCAATGTAAGGGTATGTATCTAATCTCAGCCGGTCAGGGTTCCCTCTGTAATTGAAGGAGAAGGAAAAGCAATTCTGCAGTGTCAATCATCCTATTTTAAGAAGGATGACTCACCCTCTGGAATATTTGTATCTCTTTCTTAACTATACAGGAAGCCCAGACTTCTGGTTAGATTAGATTTCTACCTTTCAGACAGCTACAACATGTGAAAAGGTTCCCAAGTATATGGTGAGTTATTTCCATTCCTTCACATCAGACTTCATTTGATTAAATGAATTAAATCTGATAGGTAAAACAGATGGGAAAAAGGGTGCTTTGAAAACTTTTTTGAGACTTCAGCTCTAACCACTTTGCAGCCTCAGGACTTCAGTAGTTGTGCATACCAATTTGTACTTAAGTGCTGGGGTGCTTAAGAACACATGTACAGAGAGACAGCTTTGTGAGTCTATTCCACAAGGAGTTATGCGAAATAATTGTTCAAAGCCTTCACAACATAGATTTAGGTACTAATTTTTTCATAGCTTAGTTTGTCATCAGGAAAACCGAGATAATGTTTCTCTTGTTTGTGGCGTTTGCTTGCTAACTGTAGTCTTTCACTCGATTTAGAATGTTTCTTGAACTAAAGTCATGCCTGCTCTGTTTCTGCAGTACCTGAAGGTTGTGGTCTGTAGACAACATTACAATGCTAAAAATTACTGTCTATATTCTTTGACTATGTAGACTTTGACATCCATCTTTTACAACATCTAGAGCAACAGAGCTCCAATCACTTTTGATATTTCCAAGTTTGTTGTAATACAAATAAAAATAGCCTGAAGGAATTTTCTCTAGAGGCTTAAAGATATTTAAATACATGCATCAATAGTGCTGCCATATGACTTGCTCACCCAAATTTGTTAGTGATGTTCCTGTTTACATACTAATGCATGGGGGTGTGCTTCTTTCTGATTATAATTGTTTGGGTGCATGGATATCAGCTTCTTAGTAAAACTACTATCTAAAGTTATGCTCTGGCCATGAATTACATTCAAACACTTGCATTAACCATTTCCTCTTAACCAGATTTCATGGCAGACCTGCACCTGTACATTGTTAACTTACACATATTAATCCGAGTGCTTTCTTGTGGAATATATTTTGGTCTTTGTGAAACAGAAATGAGAAAAGCCAGTTTTGCTTTATGGTGTTTGGCAGTCAGGTTTAATTGTCCAAGTACTCAAGTAGTCAAGGGTGGGATCAGAGCTTATCTGTAGGTATTCATGGCATTATGACAGACCAAACTAAAAGCAAAAAAAGGTAAACCCAAAACATTCCTATCATAATTACTGCTGAGTGCTTAAATTTCTTAAAAATTAAACTGGAAAAATTCCCAGATCATACATCTGTCACTCTAATTTACAGAGGCTGAAGTCTAAGGGAGAAGCTCTGACGAGAATCATTCTTCCTTTCTCCTTCCTCTGTTAAGAATGATTACACCCCTACTCAAACATTTCCTGGCTACCTGACAATTTTAAGCATAAACATCTGTATTCTAGTCAGAATTTTCTGTATGCTAATAGGTGTCATTGTCAGTCCATCTATCCAACATTTTTCTTACACTTTGTCTAACATCTCATGGGCTAGTATTTGTAGCTGGAGTCTGTGACAAAGAAACCAGAGACAAAATATTTGTTCTTCACCACCATGTTGATTACTCCCCTTAAAGTGTCTGCTATACTTTGGTTTGTTTTTTTTCTTCTGTTAAAATGCAGCTGTGGAACTGCAAATGACAAGTCATATTCAGACATCTTGAAATCACCGGGGTTTATCTCTCATTTCTTTTTCGCAGGCTCTGAGTCAAAAATGTGCTATTCTTGGTGTTCTCCAGTTCCTGTGGCCATAATCAGACACATAGATTCAGACATATATGGTTCTACTACTTCAGAGAAGCTGCTAGATTTTTTTTTTCTTTTTATCAATATCAAATCTTACCGGTGATAATTTAATGTAAAAAGAACTAATAATTCGTCAATTTGTCAATATTTTTGGTTTTATACATAAATTTGTCTTTAGGAAAGCTGGGAGTTACTGAGTTAGATTTAGTAAGTGGCAAGATACCATAAAAATGTTCTAACTTCTACTGCAAAATATACTAATGCTTCATCTTAATACAAAATTAATTGCATTGCCTTGACTGACATTTAAATCTGACTTCTGAATCATTGTGTTGTCAGCCTAGTTGTTCAGACTCAGAAGTATCTAAAATGAGGATGTGTGAAAAGTTTAGAGATTCAATAGTAAATTTAATCTCCTGATTTCAATCATTTATAACCTAGTTCTTAAGAAGGCTCAGAAAGTTTCTTCTTTTTCTTACGTTTTACGATTTCTGATAATACTGCGGCAACACAAGTTGCAAAACTAGTGTGAGCCAAAGAGCTTTACTTCTAAAACAGTGAGTTGTTTTGGACTCACAGCTTCAAATCTGACCAACGCAGTTTTGCAGCATTGTGTAATGCTAGAATCAAAGGATAGTTTCTATAATTCAGTTAAGTCACTTGGGATAATACACTCTTTTTTATAAGGCCTCTTTAGAAAACTCTGGAGACATATCTGGTTGTAATGTCTCCAGCTCAAGAGCTTTAAAGTTGGCCTCTGTAGAACGATTTGAGAAAACAAACTTATTTTCAAATGTCTATGCTTCCTATATAGCAATATCTATATATCTATTAATACATATATAAACCCCCCACACTGAGAGCTGCCAACAGTCACTATGAATGAAATGCAGTGAGAGCAAGCAAAGAAAGCCTGGTTGCTGTCTTATGGTTAACCATTTTGTTAAACCTATTTTCTTTTTAAATTCACAGATGTATACTTTCCCTTTCATGACAAATTCCCTTTAGTGGCACATATTAAAAGAGTTTGGATATTTAATTGCAAAGCTGTATTCCTGAAATTTCTATTCAAATACAATCTAGTAAAGGAATTTGTATTTCAAGTATGCTGTACTCTGACAGTAAATTTCCTTTGTACATGCAACTCCATTTTATAAATTAGCACCTACACCAATTTTAATAAGATAAATGAGCTCCCTACTTATGCATCTGCTCTGAGAGATTTAAACCAGTGGAACATGCCTAAAGCTGGCATACTGAACTGGGATTCACACAAATCTCTCTGGTGCTATTCTTTCACCAAATGGTTGTAGGCCTCACTATAGGAGTGGAGCACCTGAGCTTACTTTCACCATATTTTTTGATTAATCCTTCTGCAGTCTTCGTAAGTGAATTAAATGAAAGCTGACATCAGTAAGAGGATTTCCATCTGTATCAAAAGATTCTGAGTGAGTCAGTAGATGAAGAGACATTTTAGATGTCATTTCAACATGGTCAACATTTTCGATTCCCTTTTAATTACTAAGAATTTCTACCTGCAAATTAACAGTGAAGTGAAGCTTTAGGGATGTTCTTCAACACTTCTAAGAATGTTAGAAAAATCCTAGCACTAACAGTCTGCTGGTATTTAAAAATCTACCCTCCAAACAGAGACATTACTATTTTAATGTTGCTTTATAGGCATTTCGATAGAACATGTAACCACAAAAAAACCCATACATAAATAATAACACAAAAGGACTGTATCCATTACCAATAGAATGAGTGGATGTTTGCAATGTTATGCTTTGTATGTAACTTTACTTGGCAACAAAGGCAATATTTATAGTAAAGTCTATCACAGCTTACTAATGTTATACATTAGAGTATTTTGCTATTTCAGAAAACTATATGTTAAAATATGCCGAAACATTTTTAAATAAACCAAGAAAAATGATCTAACAATTTATTAATTTTATTTCATTGTTTAAATGGTAAAGCATGATAAACCATTAAATGAAGAAATGTAAATATATTGATTTCTTCTCTCCTAATCATTGCAAGCATTTAATAAAACCTTAATAAAGCCTCAGGGGAACAATTTCCATCTTGTTTATTTAAAAATTGCTAAAAAAAGCCCTAATCCACAATTTTCAATTAATTTATATAAAAGCAGAGGACTAAACAATGAATTTGTGATATACATTTTTTTCCATTCCTGATTATGAAATACACTTCTTATTCAGAAGTTTTTGTTTGATGCATTTTAAAAATGTTTGGAGATACAATGTTGCTTTCTTTTTAAAGGTATATTAGGAAGATATTTTTTCCAAATATTATTTATTAGATTTCAGGTACTGAACTGAAAATTTGCTCTTCCTTGAAGTGGATACATTAAGCAAAGAAATTGTATAGACCAAAAATTTACTCAAACCAGGAGTTTTAAAACAGCTGAGTATATTTCATCATAATCAGCTGTGGAATTTAAATTCAAAATAGTTATACAATAGCAGTGAATTTTCATTGGAAAAATGTTAAGGTTCAGTTCCGAGAAGTCTTCTGTATAAAAGTTGAAACAATTCTACTTTCAAGAGTTGTTCTTCCTATTTTTTTTCATTAAGGAATTCACAGTTTTATGACAGGTGCACACAAACTGGCAAGTGGGTATTTCCCTTGGACAAAAACTCTAAAGTTCAGATATTCAAAATAAGCAATGTTTATATGCACTGTAGATTGCAGGGGAGCCCCAAATCTTTCAGTCCATCACTTTCACTCAGAGGTTTGATTTATACTTTTTGTGGAATCCACTCAAGCTTGACAGGGAATAACCTACCTTGTAGCCCAGCAGGATTTTTCGTTTACAAGCTTCCTAAGTTTCCATTTTTGCCACAAGGCCATTCAGGTCATTTGTGAAGATACAAGTTTAGTTGATGAACAAGGTGCAGGTTCTTGCAGCTAGAATAAAGGTGAAAGAAACAAAAGAATGGTTAGCCATTTTGGAGGATGTGCTTGGACAAACTGATATATTACAGGTGCTGTGCAAAGATCTTCAAATTTAAAATGCCATTATTTAGTTGTACCCTGTAGAATAACTACCTATGACTATTATTGGGAAGTTTTGTACTATTTCTATATGTTTGCAAGACTAGATCTGTCAATTTTTAGTCATAAAAAAGCCAACTTGAAAAGCCAACTAATATCATATTCTGGAAGCAGCATACACACCAATAGAAAATAAAGATGTTAACCCTAAGATACATGTTCAGAGTCTGAAGGACATCTGCCTTATGGATCCCTATGAAGATGCAAATTTTTCTGGAGAAATAGGAACTTACTAGATGATTTTTCTGGTGGATTGGAAGATGGAATATAATTCAAATATTTCCTGTGGCTCTTCAGTGCTGACAACACGGTAAAAATAGTAGAAATGTGTATTACAAAATAAGCAGAGCTGACTGAGAACATAAACAAGGTTTCGTTTTCCTTTCATTTACCCTTTTTGTTACTATTTTAGTTTAACAGACAAATAATATTTTAATTAAGTAAATAGTGACATTAAAAACTCAATGTGGCTTTATAAATCCCTTACTTTTCAAAAAAATATCTTTGAATTAATTTCAATAACCTTTAATCTTCTTTGATGTTGTTCTCATAGTGATTTTTCTCAAGGTAAAACTGGCTTGCTTTTTAGGCTGTTAAATTTTATTATTTATAAATTGTTTGTAATTCATAACCTAAGCAGAATGTGATACTGTAACTGGATATGCGTCCTGAGTTCAGCAGTAGAAGTCACTTTTCTCCTTCTTAGTAGCTGGAGCAGTGCTGTTTTTTTTGACTTTCAGTCTGGGAACAGCACTGATAACACTGACGTTTTTAGTTGTTGCTCAGTAATGTTTAGTCTGACCAAGGACTTTCTGAGTCTCATGCTCTCCCAAGGAGAAGGGGAAGCCAGGAGGAAGCAGAGACAGGACACCTGACCCAAACTAGCCAAAGAGGTATTCCATACCACAGCACGTC
>JAOEHY010052660.1:0-28624 GCA_025447955.1 Psilopsiagon aurifrons
CCCACACCACACATCCTCTCTTTTTTTTTTTTAACCCGGGAAAGCGTACATGAAAGAAAATTCACCTGGAATTATGGTTCAGCTCTTGGGATATGTCATCCACCATGTCATTTTCTGATGCTTCGTGGGCCATAGCTTTGCAGAGTTTACAGGCCACCAGTGCCTTAGCCATAGCCTCTTCCCCATGCTGCCAAAAAAAGAGGGCCATCTTCTGACGCTTCATCAGTACAGCCCACACCATCAGCTCATGGAATGGGAAGGGGAAATGGTTGATCTCAGGGTCATCCAAATCAATATCTACTTCTTCTTCTCTTTTTTTTGTTGTTTTTCTCCCTCGCCGCAAAGGGACATCATCCTGTGAGAATTATGGAGAAATTTTTTTCACTAGTGAAGAAACTGAACCAATTCACACAGTGTATTGGAGTCAGTACCTGAGATGTCAAACATGTTCCCTGCAGGCCATCCCCTTCATTTTTTTTTTTTTTTTTGACAAAATATTTAAAACAGGAAAATAAGAAAAAAAAGTATTGGTCCATGCACTGCAACTGAGAAGTCAGTAACCTCACACTTAAGTGAAAAAGAGCTTTGGACTATCACTGAACTGTTCTAGCTTCCTAAGCACATAGACCACAGTCATACAATACCTAGAGCCATTTTGGAAAAGCCATCATTAAAATAAAGCTAAGAAGGCACTCTAAAAATAACACCTGTCGTAATTCATCCTCCTTGTTTCGCCTCCAGAAAGTACATATCCAGGGGATGTCATGGTCTGCTGAAGACTTCCTCCCTGCTTATTCTTGTGTTTTCTCCCTTTATCTTCTTAAAAGAGTTTGAATCGCCTTTCACCTTGCCATCCTGCCTTGATACTGCATTTTTGTCCCTCTTTCTCCATTGCTTAGCTCTTTCTACTGCCTTTAGTTTTTTTCCCCTCTTTAGCCTATTGCGTTTATCAGATAAGCTGACCTATTCTGTGCTGCATCTGTGGACAGCAAAATGAAAGTTGTTGCATAAAATAAATAAACAAGACAACATGCAATCTTCTTGAATCATGGAGGTAGCTAAAACTGTCAACAAAACTAACAGAAATTTTGCCCATGCAAAGATTTGTGCATCATTCTCCACAACTGCTTCATTTCTCTGAACACATTTCAAAGTTACATAGTTATCTGACTGGAATTCTGCTTGGCCTGACAGACTGAAACATTTTGTTTAATCTTTGTGACAAGAAAAATGATCCATAGAGGAGGAAGAGCATTATTTTCTGCTGTCTATCCACTTTAGTTTTATTAAGAAATGTTTCTTAATCTGACCTTTCTGTAAAAAAGTTATCTGGATGAAAAATACAATTTGTGTTGCACATTTCTCATACAAAACTTGAAAACAACTCTTGGTGCCTTCACTACAGTGAATTTAAACATTATCTTGATATAGTGTACATTTATCAAAGAAGGAAAAGACATTAAGATTTATCACAGGTTGCCTACCTCCATTCCCAACAGTTTCAGGGCTTTTGGCTGTACAAAAAAGTTAGAAAAACATTATTTTTCCCAGAAGGGTGACAAAAATTACAACTATGTGTGTATACATACATACATTCATACATGCATATGTAACATGATGTATATCATATAATACGGAGTATACAATGGGTAATGTATAATATAGGTGATACATACACAATGTAATGTAATATACATATATACATATATATATACATAAATCAAATAATTATATATGTATTTAATTCAACCTTGAGTTTGATCCTATTTCACCAAAACACACAACAGAAGGCATACATTTTAGTTCAGGTACAATGTGGAAAAGAAGTAGGAATTACTGCTAATGCATGAATGGATTTCTCTGGATTATATCATTGTTTCGGCCATTCCCATGGCACACTTTTGTTGACTGCTGTGGAGCTCCTCCATATGCTGGTTAGAGATCTGTGAAATTGTTGCTCAAATGCTTTTCTTGATGGAGTCACTAAGAAAAGGATGTCTCTCCCAGCAGCTACAGTTACTACCTTTCCTCTCAAAAGTGAAGAATGTGTAGGGAAATAAATCAAACCATTTCAGGTGTTTGGATCTAATTGGTTCACAGAGCTGTTGCTCTTTATAGCCATTTAGAACAATATTTAATGGTGTGCATTGCTAAAATCTGAACTGAGATAGGAAATGAAAATGTGAGGCACAAGTAGGCAAAGAAGAATTACAAGTCTTACTGGGAGATGTCAAGCAGATTTTTGTTCATGCTGGATTGGGTCCGTGTCATTATGGATGACAATAAATATATTTCTGTCTTAGAACAGTAGTAAACTTACTTTGGATTCACAGTATTGTAATTTATCAAACTTGGAAACCACAAAAAAGGTTTTTTTTTTTGCCTGGAGCCCAGTGGCTCTGCTAGAGCCACATCCAGCCAATAAAGGCAATTCTGATTTACGTGTTTCTTTGCCCTGACACCTTCAGGTCACAGTCAAGAAGATGAGCCATGACACAGGAAATGCATCTACCAAAACACAAATTTTTCAAGTTTAACTTAGTTGCCTTATGGTGTAATTTGTACAGGTTAAAAGACTCGCCTTTCATAAGATGCAGTTACTCACAATTTCAGGGGAGACTGTTTCATGTCCTAATCACACTGGGGCAGCAGAAACTAATAATTTTTTCACTAAATTTGTAAGAAAATATCTTTTGTATCAGTGGCTGCCTTGTAGTGTGCTGTGGTGAAACAGCTTCTATGTACATAATGGAAATGAATCTGCACACTGAATGCATGCACACATATATCCCTCCAGCTCAGAAGCGACTAAGAAGCTACAGTAAATCCTGCCAGTGGTTTCAGTCATACAGATGGCAAATAACTTGCTCCTTACCCTCTTGGGCCCAAATAAATTGTGGTACAGTGTTCTGAAACGCTTTCGGGTGTAATTGCAGCGATATGCTCCTCCCATCAGGTACTCTATCACCAAACCAATATCAATCAGACTTATCCGATAATCAGGAGGTAAGTTTCCCTGCAATGAAAATAAGAAGGATGGTTGGGGAGGAGTAAATGCTTATTATTGCTGTTGTTAAATATACTTTATAATTATGTCAGAATAAAACAAATTAAATAGTTAAAAACAGGAACGTATTATTATGCTGGTTAATTAATTCACCTTAAAATAGATCCAACCGAAACCTGGATATTCTCGCTTGGAAAGAAGACACAGGTTAAATAAGATGAAGAACTTGTTGGAAGTAACAGAAGACAATGTCAGTACACAGTACTCATATTCTTCAGCTGGGGAAACAAGGAACATGACTGCAGAACAAAAAGCATGAGGATCAGCACACTTGAAAGGTCAGGCACAGTTGCTCAACTCTAGTCCTGCAAGATAGCACCTTTTGTGCACCATCTGTCCCCCACAACTCTTTCTTGGCATCTCATGTACCTGCTGGCACCTCTTTGGACTGCCTTCTCTGTACTGCCAAGGCACGGTGAAGTGACATCACGTAATATCACTTGTTCACATGGAATCAGTTCCTGTGTGTGATCTTCCCATCCTGTCAGTGTTCCCTTCCCATGTTCCAGGGAAGGCAGGGCAGAGGGAAAGGGCCATATTATCTACTCTAGAGAACTTACACAGGACATGAGTTATTATTACTGCTTGTTGCTAGAGGCAAGGAGAATCTGTTAGCACTTTTTCTACAAATAAACACATATTTTTGCTTAAATTCCACATCTAGTATGAGGAAATAATCTGTATATATGAAAGTAAGTATGAAAATTGCAATTAACAAGATACCTGTGGCTAATTCTTTGGGGTTTTGTTCAAGAAGAACTAAGGTGTAGCAATTCTCCTAGATTGTCCCTCCTTGAAGTCCCAACATATTTTACTGAAAAACACTCTAACCACAGTAATCTTGCTATCTAATTTCCAGCAGCGCCAAGGAGATTGTCTCCCAGGAGACGAACTGTCCTGTCATTAGCAGGATCCTGGAAAAGTCATCTACATACTTGCCCTCCCATTTCTTTTCCTTTCTTATCCTTATGTTACATATAATATATATGTGTGTGTGCGCATGTATATATACACACACACAGAGTCTTCAGCATGCACCTTTTATTTTCAAGGGAAAGAATGATAAATATATCCATGTCTTATTGCCCTCACATTGTGAACATACTTGCACATATCTTCCTTCTCTCTGCTATCAAGCCTGAAAACAGCAACACTAAGGCTGTGAGTCCTCTAATACTTCCGGCTTGCAAAGCTTTGAAGAAAGCTCTCAGTAACAGATTGTCTCTTACTGCATACAAATCTGAGTCTGCCCAGTCAACTAAAGTTAACTTGGCATTCCTAGCCTCCAGAAGCAGTAAGCTTCTGAGACATCTAGCAGGCCAGAACAACTTCAGACTGCTCTGGTCTCATGGATGTGCTGGTGAAGTGCTCTTGAGGGATCTCTGGCGATAGAAGAACAAAACCCCAGTGTGGGCACATCTGCTCTTCTGTTCCCTGCCTTGGGAGCTCCACAAGGACAACTCTGATTGCTTCACAGGAGGAAAGGGCTAATGGGAAGGGAATGCCCTCAAATTGAAGTTTGCCTCCTCTACATCAGTGCCTCTAAATTGTTTGGACAGCCATTATGGTTCAACCATCAGTTCCCTAGAAAAGAAGGCATGATTTGGCAAACTGTTAATAGGTCACCTAGATCTAGAGCTGTCATTAAGAACCCTGTAGATTTACAGATACTTCTCTGTCCTGTATGTTGTTGTGCAAGAGATGTGACTACACATTAAAGGTGGAAAGTGAGGTAAATAATACTTCTGTGAACCGCAAGCAGTAGCCTTAGAAAAAGAGAAGATTACTCTAGTAAAAAATTAACTTGTATAGCCAACATTGCAGAAGGACTAGGAAATTGTAATTGTTAAACTTTTCCAGTGCACTATAATAAAATAATCACATTTCCTATAATGATATACAGCACAGATTACAGTTAGCCTGTAGCTCTTTGTATGTGGTCATCAAAAGAAGGTTAGTTATTAGCGCAGAGCAATTTCATGACTGTCATGCCTTGCTGGAAATATCTGCATGTCTGCAGATATCTGCCTGGCTTCTCTGCAGATGCGGTTATTAGATTCAGAATAGAGAAACGCTAATGGAGAGCAGATGGCAACTGGTTCTGCAGAAGAAATGAAGTGGATGCAAAGATCTTCCTTCCTATTATACTTCAGCCAGGAAGAGCAATTATTATTTTCCTCACTGCTCATCATAGTACAAAGGATACACTGAAAGGCTGAGGAAGGCAAGAGGGAGGTAGCACTGTGGTGTATCATGCCTACCAATGGGCTGGGATTCAAAGAGACAGAAGATCAAACTAACTTAGTGACAAAAGATGATCTGCCAACTGTCTTCCAGCAATATGCCTTAGCATACCCTTTTGCATTTGTCCTGCTTTTGGCTAATCTGGTGGATGGGATTTGCAGGAATGCATATTAGTTTATTTGAATGCTATCATTTTTTACTTTTGAACTGTTTAAGGAAAAATAATGTAAATCTAAAAATGGAATTCTGCTATGGTTTTTGTTGTTTTTTTTTTTTTCCTAAAATATTCTTCTCTCTCCATAATGCTTAAGGCACTGACAGTTTAACTAGAACAAGGACGATGGCACTGCTAGAAATGGGAGTTGTAGCTTCAAGACAGTGTTGTAGCTCTTCAACAGACTCCTGCTGTCTTAATGTAAGACACTAAAACTGAATACTTTGATATTACTAAGTGGCAAAAAATACTTGAACACTTAAGAGAGCACAACAGGCATCAGCATGTGTTAACTTTTTGATGTAGTTTTGATTTCTAAAATTTCATAAAGGGACTTAGATAAAAAAATTTCCAATACAGTAACTTATATAAAAGATGCATCTAAACCTCCCACTATAATATTGAATGACTTTCCTAAAAACCCCTCAGACATTCACAACAGAAATACACATTATAGACACACGCATATGAATGGTTCCACACTAACACAAAATTATTTTTCCAAAGTGAGCAGTCTAGTAAAGCTAATTGGACCAGCCTTGTGCGAGGAGTTATGCATGTGCCAAAGCACTTGCTGTATCAGCAGACACCTCAAATTACCCTGGCAGCAGTGAGTCTGCTTGTAAATGAAGTGCAGTGGTGCAAGTAGGCCAGAACCACTGCGAGAAAGTAGAAAATTTGAATGGGCTAATTCTAGTGCAGCTAAGGTGATGGAATGACAGAGGTGGTTCTATGTTCAGCCAAGCTCCTCAGTGTTAACACATTGTTCTTTTCCTGAAGAAACTTCAACTTTAAGCTGCAGCTAACCAATTACAGTATTTTTTCACTTGAAGTGCATTTTTATATTCAGCAGGTATCAAACCTCTCATTTTGCATCCTGAGAAAAAAAGAGCACTTTCAAAATTCTCTATATTGCTTGTTAGTTCTCTGGAAATGTAGACAGACAGTGGCAGTGCAAACTAAACTTTGGAAACCTGCATCACCCCAGGGTGGTATTAAGATATATTGATTATATACAATTCTTAGGTTAAAGAAAATTTTTATCTGTTAATTTCCACTGATCTTCATCTGCCAGCTGAGCTGGGGGGAAGGAGTTTTTAAAAACAACCTGTAGAGGGCAGCCTCCACTTACAGACAGGATGAAGAACACGGTCAGCGTTTCTTCCAGCTTAGCTTGGATATATTGATTTGTACTGTCTAGGGAAGGAAGTCAACCCTTTGTGTTAAGTTCTGTATCCTTGAGAGGAGATGTCAAAAAGGCCATGATGCAAACGGTGCAGGCAGAACTGTCTCAGGATGTAGTTATGGAACAGAGAGGATCTAAAAGAGATATGAGCACAGCTGTCTCTAAAGCAACTAAATTTACAGTCTAAAGCTGTAAATTCTTTAAGACTATGTCTCCAGGCCTTTACAATATGCTGCCTAGGCTAACAGTCTTCACAGCAATACTTGGATATCTAAAGAGAAAATAAATTGCTGTCTTACATGTTTTTGTGTGTACCTGCGTGCATACTCACATATGATTCTACAAGCTGCCACAAACAGGATGTGGTGACTCCTGAGGTTCAAATTTTTTGCTTTATTAAGCAGGCAGGGCAGTTTTCCAACAAACAAACAAAAACATTCCTAGTGATTTATATGACTATGTAATACAATAGTAGTAAATTATACAGTGCTTCTGTAATTTGTAAGCACGCATTTTCTATTTGAGAATTAACACTGATGCAGACATAATTATTTTTTGATAGCATATGCCCTTTAAAAAGGGCAGGTTTTAAAATTGGGTTGTATGCATCTAAAGCGCAGAGTGTGTATATGCATGAAGTGTTGTCTCAAGGAGACACCACATTTTTGCATTTATACTTTGTGATACTGTAATTAGATCAGAGAGGTTGGGTAACCGGCACCAAAATAGACATAAACTCAAAAAGCTAGCACCAGCACATGGTCTGGTTTTCCTGCATGGTAGGACACTTGACTGTCATACAGTGATATCCATTAGAGAAGTTATTTCCAAGGAGGTGTTTTCTTTTAAACTGTTGTCAGATCTGCTGACTGATTTACAGCTTGGCTGCCTGGTAAGCAATCTGCTCAGATAATCAGGCCTATGGTGCTGCCACTTTTCTCTTTCTGAACTGTGGTTTCTCAATCAGTGACAAAATGAGAAATACAGGGCAGAGGTGCATTTTTCTGATGAAGGCACTAGAGGGCTGCGCCCTGCTATTTTTAAAGCTCTTAACTATTTTCCCAGGAGAGTGCACATTGACTTCATGTAGTGGAAATTACTGGAGATTTCACATATGAACAGAGGAAAGACAGATTTATGGAAAAATGACCATCATTGAACATTTAGCAATCACCATGGAATAAATAATGTCACTGAATATAGTGCAGGTTTATTGCCAATGTCTATCATTATATTCCTATGAGTTCTGAAAATCTTTGCCTATTTTGATGCCTTTTTTTTCAAGAGCTCCTTTAAGAACCTTAGTTAGGGACTCAGAAAAGATATTATTTAATTATCCCATGTACACATTGGTATGCCCTTGAAGGAGGACTTGGAAAGGTGATGCTAGGAGAGACAAAGATTTTGAAAAACAAATTTTAAAGTAAGAAGACAAATAATGCTCATTTCAAACTCTTGAAGGCACATAAGTAACTGCATATTTAGTAAGAAAAAAATATTCTGGTAATTTGGGCTTGAAAAGAAGTAGCTAGTCTAAATGCATTCTAGCTTTACTCTGCTCCATCCAAGGGGACTTCTGCGTTAAGAACAGTTTCATTTTCTTCTGTAGGCTTTCCACACTTTCCAATGGTCACTTAATACACTATATGCAGTTGAACAATGATGCAATGCAACATACTAACCAAATAAAACTACCAGAACCTCCCTAAACATAACTACTGATAATTCTGTAGCATTATTTAAGAGAAAGATGATTTATGAAGCATTGCCACTTCCCTCCCCTAGCTGCCTTCAGTTGTGCTCAACTGCCAGTGACAGAAGAAACCACCAAAACCTGTGGTCTTACAAAAAAATCTCCATTCCTTTTTCAATGTTCTACCTAGCCCCATGTACAGAAATTTCCTTTCTCAAGCACGTTACCTGTGAGGTCCAATATATGTAATGTGCAAGGTTGTAATCTGTACATACTGATAAGGTCAGCTGCAGACTCAATCTCCTTACGTGATCCATATATTTGGAGGATAAGGGATTTTCATCCATTGCAATTGCTGTAACACTTTCAATCCTGAACACATTGCTAAAGGTATTTCATATTTCCTTCCTGCCACTATGCCTTTCTGTGTTTCTGTCCCGTCCTTTTAATGAGTCTTTATAATTCAAGATGCATGAAATTAAGTTGAAAAGAGGTGCAGAGGAAAGCTGTACTGCTTCTTTTAAATTTTTTTCTGCTGAGGAAGATGGCTACAATATCCCACACAACACAGAACAAAAAACTGTTTCAACAGGATCCAGCACAGCGTAAGGGCTATTTACAAGCTTGGAAGGAAACTAACAACATGGAAATTAGCTTTGACAATAGTTGAAGGCATGGAAAAATAAAGATAACAGCATAAATCCACATGGTACATAAGAACCTACAATTATGCTAGCAGAAACACTATTACCCACAGAGAAAGCAAGCCAAATAACTTGCTAATTGCGTTTTGTATGCCAGAACACTGTATTTGGTACATACAAACAGGACATTCTGTAAGGGCAGGGGAAGTAGAAGGCTCTCACTGCAAGCTCATGCAAAGCACAGATTGTGTCTAGCTACAAAAAGCAATCACAACATTATCTCCAACCTACCGTCTATTGGACTCTTACCTTTTTGACGTCCCTGACTAGATGATACAGAGTGTTGGATGGTCCATGTCTCTGCAAAGGACAAATAAAGAAGAATAAACCAGTTTCATATTGTCCAAAGACTGGCACACGATGTAAATGCTAAAAAGGCTTTCTCACATTAGTTGTTAAAAGTTAGGCAACTGAGATCACTTCAATTATACAGTGTTATCAATCAATCAAAAAAACCCCAACAAACCCTAAATATCACAAGAGCATTATTTCACCTGATTTCTTTTTTGCACACAAACTTTCAATAAGACAACTGCAAGAACTGCCACACTGAAAAATAAGGCCCTATATATCGAATTAAGTCTCCAGTCTTAGGCAAAGCAGAAGCCCAGCACAATATACAGAGTGTCTAGGAGACAGTGGAAGGAAAAGTAGCTCCTTCAGTGTCAGCCCTCCTGCACTCAGGATCTCCAGTTCCACCGCTGGTGGCTCAGAGAGCCCTAGAGCCTGACGTTTCATCTAGGATCTCTTGTCTGAAAGCCACTAACAGCATTGCACAGTCTGTGAATTTGTCATCTTCTTTTGACTCCACTTGATATGCAAAACTTTCTGCATCAGACTCCTGCAATTTAACTTGTATGTTATATTTCTTTTCTGCTGTGTTTTTGACTCAATGATATTTTAAGACACTTTTATGGGAGGTCTCTTTGGCTGTAAGTGATGATAGATGAGACCACTGCATATGTGCAGAGTCAATGTTTCCATACATACATTGCTCTGTACTTGCCAAGACTTAGTTTTATGTAACCCGATCATGGAGCATGATGAGTCTTTTGTGATTCTTCACATGCAACTTCAGATTTGCCTACCCTGAGTAATGCTAAATCACCTGCAAATACTGACCCTACAGCAGCTACTATTTTTCAGATCATATCTAAACAGAACAGTGGTCCCAGGACAGGGTCATGGATGAGCCTGGTCATAACGTCATTTTGTGGTGAGAACAGACCATGTATTCCTACTCTCTGTTTTCTATCCTTCAAGGAGTTTTTAAACCACAAGTACCCCTTATCTTCCATGCCATGACAGCTATAGTTCTTGAATAACACTTGAGGTTTTCAAATATTGTCAAAATGGTTTCGCAAAAGTAGGTGGGCCAAGTGCAACATCTTTATTTTCCTGCATGTTGGCTTCAGAAATGGTAACAGATTACTAAGGTTTAACATTTGCCTAGAGAAACCAGACAAACTCTTCTTTAATATAAGATTGATCCCCTGGTTTGATTAATTCTGTTCCTTATTGTATTCTTACAAATTTGCCATGGCAGAAGTCAAATTCACTGGTTTATAGCTTTCAGGTCATTCTCAAGGCTGGTGTTGTAATCTAGTATTTTTTAATTGGCTTTGTAATTCTTTTGGTGCTAAGGCAATGGAATCATTAGGTCATATATTAAAATTGGTAGTTTAGGCCTCTATCTTTGGAAAATCTTGCATAAATTATTTATAGTGTTTTCTTAGGTAACAATAAATTTGTTCAAAAAGCAGTGGAACTGAAGGCTTTCCTAACATATTCCCTGTAAGAACTGGTTTTTGTACAAGAACTACAATGATTATCTCTGTAATAAGAAAGCTCATAGACTTTCTATTTATAACAGATAGATGCTAGTTGACAGGCAAAGTTTAAGCCAATCAAAGATCAGATGCAATTCTGTCTCAAGGGTAGAGGGGATACCTGTTCCCTTATATTTTGCACAGATTTAATGAGCTCTTTTCATATTTGATATTTTTGAAAGACTGACTTCTGGTCATCATCATCAAAACTGACTTCTGTTATCTCTGGATAACAGCCCAGTGTGACAGCTTATGATGGCAGGGCTTTTGTAAAGTACTGTCAGAAAAAAAAAAATCTGAGTAGGGCTATGCACTGCATTACAAGCTCTTTCCAACAGACAGAACTAGCAAAACTAAGAACTAGATAATGCTTTCAGAATTTTTCCATATCACTTAGCAATTCCAACTTACTGGTTCCTCTTGGTAGGCAAAAATGACGTGAATGTTAGAACGTGTTGTGCAGTTGAGTACTCAGAAGCAATTTGAACCTATGTGTTTTACGCTCATTTTAAAGGCAAAGATGTAAAACTTTCAAACAGGCTTTAAAAAGTCAAAACTATAATTTTTGTAACATGTGGTGAGGACATGGAGAAGTCCTTCATTGCAACAGACCTGAAATCATCACATTTCACTTTCAAATTAATAATTTTGCCCCAAGAAGTCTGCATCTATTTGTTTTCTAGTGGCTGAATTTGATTAAGAGTTGCAAGATTTTTCTGAAACCATAATAGCTTATACTGTCAGGAGTTATCTATCCCTTCCTACCAGTCCTAACTCACCAGTAACTGTTTTCCAGAAAGTGCCATCTGCCTAAATCTCAGGTCTGTCATACTGGAGCCACAATGACCAGAAATCAGCTGGTACTATGTGGAGCTTCATCCATGTCTTAAAATATACGTAAAGCAGATTAGGTGGGCAAGACACAGCATGTTCCATTACGTGAGAGACAAAACTAACAGACAGTGTGGACTTCTAACATGGAACATTCCTGCAACAGATATTGGCTGCTTTGTGCATCATCTTGTTGTTGTAATATGAGTGGGAGATACAACAATGAATATAGAGATAGAAAATTTGCCTTAGGTTGGCCCTACCGTATTGTACAATTCCTCTAGCCGGGAGATGGTGAGAAAACGATGCATGCTTACTCCATTTTCTATGAGTAATTTCACAAAATCCACTCTGTCCAACACCAGTGCATCCAGCATTGCTTGCTCAAGGGAGCCCACCTGCAAAGCAAGCAATTAATTCAGGCTGTTCCTGGGCATTGCAGGCTATATCCAGCTGGTCCCATCAATCTGGCACAAGAGGAAATCCTGACAAAATTCTGAGGGTTGCTCTTCCTAACTTAAACTGGGATAATCACAGTTTTACTCTATATTGGTTTCTCTGATTCAGGGCAGCACTTCAGAAATGAGTGTCAAGAGTGTAAAGATTTACATACCCTAGGAAATCCAGAGTAGGACCAAGGAACTAGAACTCAGGAAACTGGTGACCACACCTTCACACTATTCACCATCTCATTATTATCTTTATTTTTCCCACTTTTCTGGCTAACATTTTATTTATATGGAGCATATTTGTTATGTGCACATTCAAATTCTAGCTTTCTCCTGTCCATGGTGTGGAAACACAGGGAAACTCTGACACCCAGGAAGCAGAAATAGCTTCACCATTTCTTTGAAGGGCCAAATGTAAGAGATCTTTTTATGCAAATCTCTCATTTTCTATCTCTTGTAGGTTAGGGAGGTCAGAAGGATGAGAAATTATCTCATACTTCCAGCTCTTAGTTTGTGAAATGATGTCAGCTTGCAGCATTCATGCAAATTTTTGCTACAATGAGGTGATGGAGCAATAATGATAAAGACAGTTTAGTAGCATTAAAATCCTTCCTATGTTTTGATGCATAATTATGCCCAATATTAAAGACAAGATAAATAGTCCATATATATATTTGTATAAATAATTCACTCCATAACTGAAAAGGCAAGGTTTTTTTAAAACTAGCTTCAAGGGGCAGTAAGCTCCAAACACTACATTTAAAGCAAGGATATTTAAACAGAAGCTTTTCCTTTTGTTATATTTTTTCCTTAGGGAGTTGTAAATGCTCATCTAATGATAGCCTATGAAATTTTTATGATGGTGGCAAAATAAATGTCACAGTAATAAATACTGTGATCCAATTACACCTTCTGAATGAAGGCATGGTAGGCTTTAAGGAGCTACAGGGAGAGTTCTGTTCAGGTATTTTTTTATTTCTGGTTGACAACCACCATGTAGAAATTGCAGCACAAGTTGGGAGTTGACCTTCTCCTCTGCCTCACACAGCACTCAATATACCTTCTATTTACAGCCCTCCCACTGCTGCAGAGAAGCTCTGCCCATGGAAGCTCTGCCCATGGATGCTCTGCCCATGGTGACTGGTGTCTGCCCCTAGGGAACTATGCTGGCTAGGCAGCCTGTCCCCACAGCTGGCAGCCGGAGCATAGAATACGGCAGCCGTGAAACAGGCAGGTCAATGCAGAGCAGCACTGGGCATGAAATTAACACCAGCTCAGGTTTGGAGCCACAGCACTTTTGCAGTAACATTGCTGATCAGCTCTTGTGGTCCATTTGATGATCTCCTGCATCTGTGCAGCATATTTGGACACCTGATCATCATCAAATCCAGTATTTCAATATAAAAAGCATTGCTTGAAGAGCAAAAAGAAATTTTGCCTTGCCGTTAGTTTATAGTCTAACACTGTAACATGGTTGTAAACAGACACTCGCTTTTCTCAGCTTGCAGAATCATTACTTGATACTGTAAAAGTGTTGCTTCCCATTTCTTTAAAGGTGTGGTCTCTCACTGTTAAGGCATCGCTAGATGTCACCATTTCCTTGAACAAGCAAATGTATTAACGTCTTTGTAACTGCCTGCCTTCAGGAGCTGCGAATGGGGACTTTGTGTTTGGCTGGGAGCATGACTCAGTATATTCTATACTGTGTTAAACCACCGCTGCCAACAGAATGGATTTAATGTTGAGTAGCGTTTAAAGTGTTTCAGTAGAAGATGCTGTATATATACTGTACCGGCCACTGTTGCCCGTAAATAAAGATCTGACTGCGGGCGATGTCTACTCTGTTCCACGCTAATGCTAGGCTCAGCTGGTCGGGAGCAGATGCGTTAGCTCCTGTGTATACATACAGGGGTGCAGGGAGGAGAGGAAGAGAAAAAAGAAACAAGAAATACTTTAGACTCAGCCAACAGACCACCATGGTAATTCCTCTCACGGATGTCCACGTCATTTCTGCAACTGATAAATATTAAAACAAAACAAAGCCTTCCATTGTCCCTGAAATAAAATACTGTTTCTCAAATCTGAATCCATGCTTCTCAGATTGTCTCATAAATGTTATTTTTTTCTTCACATCCTTGTTGAATAATACAGTAGGTAGACATGACATCAGCAGATGCAACTTGCAGTGGAGTGAACTGGTTTCTCTCCTCTTGGATGGGAAGCAAGAGCAGAAGCCATGCGGGATACTGATCCAGCTGCAGAATATGCACACACATACATGTGCATATGAGCACACACATACTTCTGCATCTATCAGTTATAAAGAGGTTCAACTCACACAGACCTACTGATTTCAATAGTTGTGTATTTTATACACATTTTATGCATTCATACCTGACAAGGTGGGGATCCTGTACAAGCATGGGAATTTCTCCTCTATGACAGGTCTGATGGGAAAGATTTCCCTTCACACATGCAATAGTCACGTAAGAAAGCATGTTATAGAGCTGTTGTCAAGGTATAATGTTTCAAAATTAAATATGAAGCGATGCAGATGATAAGGTGCATTTGGAGTTGTTTGTTTTTTGGAAGGGAGGTTATGTTTTTCCCTGAAGTTTTAATGTATGCTGTGGGACATTCCTGCCCTGCTGTGCTTTTGTAATGTTTTGCTAAGGATTTCAAGTTTATTAGCTGATTTATGATAATAAAACAGTATTTGTGCTTCAGTGTCTTAGGGAGAACTGGCCCAAATGAATTGATCAACCAAATAAATACAGAGCTCTTTGACTTTTGACTACACAGCTGCTTGTGGAGATCAGACAATTGTATAAAGCCTCATTTTTAAAGGCCTCACATCTCCACTGTTTTCTTGTCTCTATTAATTCTTGTACTGGTATCATGGTGTGAGGACAAACAAGAGCTTTTCATTGCTTCTGTTCCCATTTCTGTACTATTCAAAATCACATACTGCTCCAGCTGAAAGTGGACTCAGAAATTGGAGGCACAGAAAACGTAAAACAGAACACGCTGGCCACTGAAATGTTCTATGAAGGATATTGTCAGCAGACCTTTGGGAAACTTACCCTACAATTTAATTTTGTAACTCTCAACTTTTCAGCCACTTCACTGCCACGAAAATTTGCTGAATACTTGGCAGTATCTGCAGCAATTATTTGGGAGATGTTGGACTGCAGATCATCCACATTCATTTTATGACAGAAATGAGCTCTGATAAAAAGGTAGGTGATGAAGGAGCAAAATGATAGAAAGAAATGAAGAAGACAAAACCAGTGAAAAACAGAAAAGGACTTTTCTATGACTAAGAACTATGTAGGACTCAGTTTCTCATTGCTATATAACAAGACATAGACAAAACCTCTCACAAGAGACTTCATGGGGAATGCCAACAATATCTGAACTTTTTGGAGTTTCTTACACAAGCAACACGCAGCATTCAAGAACAGAAAATATATACCTTTGGGAAGGGCAAAGATGTCTCTGCAGTTATACTTATAAAACCAGCAAAATACTACCCACAGCAGGCATGATAGTGTAAGTCAAATACAGAGAGCAAACAGTTCTCCCCTTTTCTGAAGCAAAAACCAGATCCTCTCAAAACGTCATTGGATATTCTTTCTACCCATGTGCCTGCAGGAGTGAGAGCTTTGGCGGGTGCCCAGGCAAGCTCCCTCATGAGCAGTGGAGGAGGCACATGCATGAGCTCCAAAATCATGGGACAGTCATGGCAATTCCCCAGCCTGGTACCTTTTCGCACATGTGATGGGGAAGCTCCATCTCCTGATTTTCCGAAACTGACCACAGCATGTTGTCTGGGTAGCCAAGGGTGCAGCCTGGTCAGAAACCATTCTGGCTCAAGAGTAGATCAGATAGACCTGGGGAAGGATGTGGGCTACTTACATTGCCCCCACTTTAGCCAAAACCCAAGACAAATTATAGGGAAGACAGGTGAACATCTTCTGTCCCCAGTCCGTGAAAAGAAGCCTGGCCTTCCTGCGCCTTTTCATGCTTTAGGAAGGACCCGGCTCCTGGATGATCACAGGGTCTTCTGGTGGATCTGATCATTTGAAAGAGGAACCGGCATGGGGTATGTGGGGGTGGCTGCATCTCCAGAAAAACCCCCAAGCCCTGCAGTTCATCAGAATTGTTTTCTTTGAGCATGCTTATTGCTCCAAACACCAAGCAGAGAGGAAAGAAAGCCGTAGTGGGATGGTTGCTCCCAGAATAAGGCTTGCTGCTGAGGAAACCTTGCACCTTTCTCCTCTTTCCTGCCTTCCCTCTGTGGTTTTCAGGTAAATATGGATTACACTGGTGTTACACAAGAGGAAAAAATTAAAATAAAAGCTACAGAAGTTTGTGCAGAGCAGCATATAGGCTGCGGATGCCATTATGCGATTTGATCAATTTTATTCCAGGATAAACTGATGACTTCTGACTCAAATGAAAAAAAAGTATTCAGGATACTTCAGATGAAATTCTATCAAGTATTAAGAAGTAAAAATAATTCCATTAATACAAGAAAATCTCCCTAGAACAAATGTGAGGCGGGCTTTCTTAAGATACTGTCTCCTTTTAATCATTTATTTGATTTGCATTCGATGCCAAAGAACATGGAGTTGAATCATTAAGAAGAATCCAAACAGTGACATCTTAGAGAATTCATCTCACTCAGGAGTGTCCCTGTAATGTATTCAAATCAAAGCCAATGAATATTTGAGAAATCAAAAAATAAGGTAGACTTAATAGCTTATTGTAACACTGGGATCACACTGGACCCAAATCTGAGGCCCTTAACACTGTCAATGGTGAGAAATTGGCACTTCTGTATATTTCTATTTCATTTTGTCTCTTGGAAAGATTCTCTGCTTAGTTGTATTATATTATTTTCATTACTGTAATATACTTACTGCTTTAAACAGCATTTTAGGCACTCTGACTACTGTCTCTATATTTACTCAGTATCCAGATGTCTGACTGGGCCTGAGATTTCCTCAAAAGAATGTTTTATGACAATATGACTAATATCTGCAGTGGACTCTTCCTTCCCTTCCCCTGCTTCTAGGAGAATAGTTGAACCTGGAATGCAATGCACTGATTGGCAATATTTTACTTCAATATAGATATTTCTGGATGTAGGTAGACAGTGCAAGGATGGTGCAAAGTTAAATGAACAAGGTGATCTGAGACAGCTGTTAGTTCCTGCAGATGCTAACTTTATGGTCTTAGGCAGCCATTAAGGAGCCCTTTGATATCTTACACAGATTCTTCTGGTGAAAAGTCATGTGGTCTATCAAAAAACACAATAATCCTAGATGATAAAGCCTGGGATCATAAACTTGACTCTGTACCCTAGGTGAGGAAAGGCACATATCAGACTATTAGTGTTTTTCCCTTGCAGTATCCCAGATTACCAAACAGAAAAGACTACAGGCTTTTGTATATTGGCTAAAGTTTACTGTGATCAATGTAAACCTCTAAAGGATTCTCTTGGGATAGTCTGTGACAGGTAGTGCTCAGAATCTTCAGAGCTGAAACGACACAAAACTGATCTATCTAGACACGAAAAGGTTGTTGGAGATTCATTTCCACAGTGCTTCTAAGCATGTCAGTGTCCTCTTTGAATAATCATTTAAAGAAAATTATTAGATTATAGAGAGTAGCAACCGAAATTAACTTTCTGCTCTACATCTCAGTAGGTCTTGTGTTTCAGCAACTCTTTGGTGAAAAGGCTGCATTTGCTACAGGCATCTGGCATTTAGCAAATCAATTGACAGTATCAAAGCAGATAGCAACAACAGCTATAAGGGCAATAACCAGATATCTGGCCTAACTCTGAAATCCTTCTGTGTCAGTGATTTCATGGTTGGCAGACCATCACAATGTCTTCTAAGACCATCTGATACTGCACAATAACCATTCAGGGGGCATGAATCATGACTTATTCACAGGCTTGAAACTATGCAGAGACATCAGATCTGCATTAGCCTGACATAGCTCATCTCAGAGTGTTGGTTGCATGGTATTAATACTACCAAATACCATACAGCACCTCTTTCCAGGTGCTGTCAATTGAGCTGGGGAAGCTTTTAGAGCACCAGCTGAAACATGTCTGGCGCTCCAGACATTGTAAGAGCTTCGTGAACTAGGGTTTTTGATGCCACTCCAAAACAATTACATTTTAGAACATCTCCATATGCTGTCTTTAACTTCCCTGTCATATGCCTTCTGCTCAGTTAGCAGCTGCAAAAGGACAAAATCAATTAATGTTTGAGTTCCAACTGTTCAAGTTAAGAGAGCACAAACAGTTAAACTGTGTCAATAAATTTACTTGCTATAAATTCATGCAATTGGAAACTTCCCACATTTACATGCCTCTTGATTTTTCTTTTTTTTAAAGGAATTCACAAGCCATATGCTGTTGTGACATCCATTCAATATAAATTGATAACCAGTTTGGATGCCGTTCCCTAGTTTATTGGAAATCACTTCTAAGAAAGATAGATCCACTGACAAGATTAAACAAATGACTCATGAAAACAAACAGGGAAATAATGTCTCATATTCAGCACAGCGTTTGGGGTCTGTGAAAGTTCCTGCATTGGCAGTGTGCCTGATGGCTGGTTTAAAGAAAGACTAGCTCATCACAAATTTTACACAGCAAACAGGAAATGATACTTCCTGTTTCCCAATCCTTGTCCTCCTACTCACCGAACAAATCACTCACACCAGGGTGGGATTAGCTGGTACATGCCTTGAATACTGAACTTCAGAAAGAACTGAAACATCCCCATCAGTGAGACTGAGAAAAAATGACCAATAATCACACACAGTTCCATACTTTTATCTGCCCCCTTTTCACACAATACTGAAGAAAAGAATTATTTCTGAATCTAAATTTATGAATTTCTAGGTAATTCAGACTCAGTCTTCAGATCTGGTTACTAGTAAATCAACAGACAAGTGGTCCAGCATTGCCACCTTAGATTTCTTGATTTGATGAAAACCCAACCATCCATCACCCTGGTGAGGTATACTTAGAATCACAGAATCATACAATAGTTAGGGTTGGAAAGCACCTGAAGATCATCTAGTTCCAACCCCCCTGTCATGGGCACGGACACCTCACACTAAACCATGCTACCCAAGGCTCTGTTCAACCCGGCCTTGAACACCGCCAGCGATGGAGCATTCACATCTTCCCTGGGCAACCCATTCCAGTGCCTTTACTGCCCTTACAGTAAAGAATTTCTTCCTCACATCCAGTCTAAACTTCCCCTGTTTAAGTTTGAGCCCATTACCCCTTGTCCTATCACTACAGTCCCTAATGAAGAGTCCCTCCCCAGCTTCCCTATAGGCCCCCTTCAGATACTGGAAGGCTGCTATGAGGTCTCCACGCAGCCTTCTCTTCTCCAGGCTGACCAACCCCAACTTTCTCATCCTATCTTCATACGGGAAGTGGTGCTCCTCTGGACTTGTTCCAACAGTTTCATGTCCTTTTTTTTATGTTGAGGACACCAGAACTGCACACATTACCTATTAATGTGTGCATTATTACTAATAATTAATATACTTACGGAAAGGCAGCATTTCCTTCAGGGTGGGACAGAAACTTTGTACAAAGACATGGTATGAATAGGAGGAAATTACTTGCCTGATTTTGCACACATTGATTAAAAACTTATATAGACTTTCATTCCCTGGGATCACAATGCTCAGTGCCTCTTAACAAGAGGCACCAGATAAATTCAATCTTCACCGAGTACCTTCATAATCAGAAAGTGCTGAAGAGCAGGGAAGACGAGGTGTAAGTTGTAGCTCCTCTGGCTCTTAAAGAAGACACAAGCACTGTTGCCCACCAGCAGACTACCAAGATTGACTGGCAAGCATGAAAGGAGATGTGGAAATTACTTACACAGATCCAGGCACCTTCTGAGCTAATAGAACTTCACCACTATGTCTTGCACTACTATTATGAAGAGGGAAGGTAATTTTATTTTACTAAGATGACAGGACCAGTTAGGCACTTGCAAAATGTGTATTTCAGATCAGAGGGGATTACTCGTATACACAGAGTGCATTCATAGTACAGTTACTCAAGTTAATACTGAAAAAGAACTTTTCAAATAGAAAGCAATCCTTCCTAGGCCTATGATCTCGTTTTTTCACCTTCTAAGAGGCAGCTTTCAAGGTGGTAAAAGTCTTCGGGAATCCATACTGGGATTCAAACTTTGGAAATAAACCTCTACAAAGTAGAATCACAACTTTAAGACAATCTATATCTCACTAACATAAATCAATGGCAATAGTTTCAGTGCTTGTCTTGAGAAGAAATATGAAGAAAATAGACTTTACAGTGAGTATAATAAAGGATCCAGTTATACTTAAGATAAATTAAATGAAAGTTTCAATTAAAATATTTCCTAAGGATAGAAAAGAGGAATTTGGTGACGAATGCAATTCTCATTCCTTGCTTTGATTAAATTGCTTGTTTCTTACTTCATGTTGATTTATATTGTTTCTGTGTGAGGATGTCTAAAATGTCTTGCGATTTAATTATGCAGATGGACAAAACTTGTTACCTTAGGATGGTAGCAAAATAGACATGTTACCTACAGCTCAAACAACTTGCATCTTCATGGAAATAAGCAGAGGTAGTGGAGAAAGCAAAACTACAGAAAACTAAGGAGACAAAAACTACTGGAGCAGAATAATTCCCATTCATTTCCTTAGCGGGTAGCTAGCAGCTTGCAGTCATACTTTTGAGGTGGCCAGTGCTTGTTTACTCCTCCTGTTCAGATTGTCTTAAATGTTTGAAGTAACATTTGAAATGGGATTTGTAATTGTGTAAAAGGTAAAACACTATTCTGCTTGGTTAGCTGAAAGTTATTGATGCCTTCTGTCTATTCTCTTCATACAGCTTTTGTATGCCTGCACAGGAAGAAACAGAATAAAACCAAGCCCTGGAACAAGCAAGAATAGCTCTCATTGCCTTTTGAATACCTAGTAAATCTATTATTTTTTTTGTTATGTTTCAAATTCAGGTCTGCCATAAGGCATCATGGACTTCCTTATTCAGGTGTGCGCAGTATGGCCTGTACTGCATAGCACAAACTAGTCCAGACAGCAACAAAATGAACATAGTTGATACATGCAATTTGTGAAAATCCATTTGGGGAAATACATCAAAGGAGGGCTTAGAACCTTCTAGCAACTGCGTAGGTAAGTAAACATCCATCAAGTAAATACATATGCTTCAGAGCTTTCAAATTGCACTTGTTTCTGTATTCACAAGCAGATATTAAATTATCCAACAGTTTCACATTTTGAAGAAAGCAAATCTAAATGGTGCATCTGCAAGACCAGGGTTTATACTGATCTGTAGCAATGGCAGATTTACTGTCAGACAATCTTTTAAATTGTAATGTAATGGCTTAGAAAGATTTAGAGACGTGAAGATTAAACCCCTTACTACTCCAGCAGCTAAATTCTTAGCTTTACCAGCTAAGCAGAGGGTGGAAGGAATCCCACACAGTTCCCAGACTTCCCTAGGATGACTATGGGAATCATTTTACTTTGACGATAGTGCCAGTTTTATCTAGAGGGAGATAACCTCCTTCTGGACATTCTACAAGCCACCAAGGTAAGTCAAAGTGTGAGACGTTCTTTGTCTGTCTTCTTGTGAGTACTGATCTTTTCAAGTAATCACTGGGGTTCAACACTGATGTTTCTTGTGATGTATTAATGGTTGTGGGTGGAGAATAAAAATTCAGGAAGAAAAAACAATAGCTATTTAAACATTAAAAAAAGAGCTGGATTTGTACAAAGCAGAGCAAAAAGCATGCTTCAATTTCACAGTAAAAATTCATAGGTATTGTCAAAAAATGCAGGTTTCAGCACAGCAGAGATAACAGAGTTAGTCCATTTGGATTCATACAGATTCATTGTGGAGTGAAACTCCATTACCTTTTAGTAATGCTGTCAGGATAGCTAAATCAATATCTTGGTGTCCTTCTGATCCCATGCGAAATACTGTGATCTGAAATGTTAAAAGACAATACTGTCATTGAAATCAGGGTACTTTTTTAAAAAAGAAACTAAATTAGGGCAGCAGCATTTGGGTCTCAAAATTTCCTGGTGGCCACAAGATGATATTACTTCATACATTTTACGGGAATCTTATTAAATAGGATTAAAACATAGTATTTTTTATGAGATAAAATTTGTAGAAATTTTATTACTGAACATATGGAGGAAAAGTGTTTAGTGATACAGGGCGAAATTAGAGATGAAGGAATGTTCTTGTGTTAGATTAACATTAGATTTAGTATTCACAATGCCTTACTGGAAGGAATTAGGTATATAATAGGTGCTGGACCTCATTTATGGCATGTGGCATTGAATAAATATTTTTGACTGAAATCAGCTACCTATTCCAACTCATGATTTTATATAGCAGAAAGTCAGATAAATAACCTAAGAATTAGAGCTTCTAACATATGCAGAAACATGCAGTCAGTGACCCATCACTGTAAGATATGAGCATTGAAGCAGTGAGATGAGATACACAATTCATAAATGTTATTTCAGGCCAGTTTCACTCTTGGCTAAGACTGCACTAAGACATACAGAAGTGCAAATCCCCATGCTCCTTTGGTTGCCATGGCAGTAGCTGCTCCTGGGCCTCTGCTTCTTGTGAAGCTTTTCATCAGTGCCTTTCCTTTACTTATGAAGCATTTTGATCTGAGTACCTATTATATTTTTTCCTTTTTCCTTTTGCCAGTATGGACTGCTTCAATGCCTTTTTTTTTTTTTTTTTACTTAAGTGTTATCTTTAATTGGGAACTGTGTGAACATATTTTAAACAGCAGCATTTGTTGCCCCCACATTCCTAGATTCCTATTCATGCAGAACCACTGAATTGTAGCAGCAATCTGATGTCTGGGAACATCAGGACACAAATAACAGTGCACTGTAACGGGGAAAGGAAGTATACAAAGTGATCAAGGCTAAGAAAATACTTTGGTGACAAGCTTAAGCATGCTTGCTGAAACAGCTCCGCAGACTGTATTCCAAGAAATTCATTGTAGCCCTCCTGTAGCACCTATTCTACCTTCACTTGACTCTAGAGATCTAGGGGATTCAGAGGTTGATAAGACATTCTGGCATCAGTGACAGTAGTACAGGATGTTACGACAGCGAAAAGGCAAATTGAAAGAAGTAATAAGAAACTGGCTTAGCTCAATCAGTCAATTGATTTGTATGATGACTAAAACAATCTGAGAAAACGTTTACATTAGATGTCCTCCCCAGCTGAAGTAGACTGTTTTCCAATTGAACCCTTCAAAGTGTTCTCAAGACAAAGCGTAAATACTGAAAATTATACTTTAACACTGTATTTTCTCTCTCCCCCTTGACTCTAAAGATGATTCTGGCAAACCACTTGATGTCTATCCCCATACCACAATCTGAATAGAATATAATAGTTTCAGGTGGAAGAGACCTACAACAATCATTTTGTCCAACTGTCTGACCACTTCAGCGCCTCTCAAAAGCTAAAGGATGTTATTAAGGACATTGTCTAAATGCCTCTTAATACACCAAATGCCAGATGCCAAATGCCACTGACAGGGTTAGGGCAAACTGCCTCTCCAGGAAGCTTGTTCCAGTGTTTGACCACCTTTTCCTCAGAATAAGAAGTGATTCCTGATGTTTTTCCTAATGCTTTTCTTATCTCCTCAACTGGCAAGGAAGCTTTCCCTGCAGTACAGGCTGTCTGCTTGTCTGACCTGTAGAGCACAGGTCATGTGGGTAGAAAAACACATTTCTGTATACATCCCATCCTAAAACACAATAAAAACGTGAGCTGATGAGATGAGCCTCTCTCCACTGTACATGTTCATGATGTGCTTCCCATGCTACAGATGACAAACTGTGCCTCAGAGGTTAGCAGCCAACCAGGCAGGTCAAAAGGCAGAAGGAAAGAAAAACCTTCCTACTCAATCCAGTAGGAAAGAGGAACATCTCCCTCCTCATGGGCAGCTCCAGCACATGCTGGCAAGAAGTGGGTGAATACAGTATTGTCACAAAACAGTCTGTTCATAACATCCTCACAATGGTTTGCAATTTCCTACATGATTTTTGCAGCAACAACAGCAATCTCTGTATCACTGAAGAGAAGTGCGACAGCCTGGCAACTGGATCAGCTAATGCTGGGAATGTCTACTTTGCATCACCGTGCTTGGTGGCTCCATCGCATAGCAGAACACCCTTCTTCTGTGAAGGAGAAGGTGAAGCCAAAGGTGAAGCAGTCTGCACATCAGGGACTAAAAATACTGAACAACAGGAGTTCAGTGGAAGAACAAAGTACATCTCAAAATAAACACATGCTCAGTGAAGTCCAGCTTAATTAAAAGGCCTTGTATAAATTGCAAGCACAGAACAGCTTATCACCACAGGAAAACTCAGTGAAGCATTTTGCACATATCAGACCACATATAATCCTAAATTTCCAGCTTCTCTTTCATCCCTCCTCCCTGCATGCCTCAGAAAAAACCCACTTCAGCAGAACAAATTGCTGCTCTGTTAAAACAGAACTATGTAATTTAGTTACATTAGAATAAAAAGGATGTCATTCCACAGTAACTGTTACTTTATTATAAAGAGGTCTAGTGAATTCAATTAATAAAATAAAGAAGATAAATAACTGGGAAAAAAAGATGGAAGTGGAAAGAATGTTCAGACTCATACCAGAGCTATTACCATTTGGGGGATCATGCCCAAGACTGAACTAGAATTTTAGACAGAACCAATAAAAAAATATCACAATACTTCATTCCGAAGTGCTGAGAGTTCAGCAGCTCAGAGACTAAGCTGATACTGTGGACTTTTGCCTGTTTCGAGTGCACAAAATCTTTTAAGGTGGTAAACAGGCATGTTCAACCTCTCCTTATGGTTTAGGTTAACTGTGACTATCCATAGCTACTTTGTCTCTGTGATGGGCGCACTCTTGTTCGAATTAAGGGAACTTTGGTCCAGGCAGATGCTCAGCAAGTAGGCTTAAGGAAAGTTAATGTTACTGTGTGAGGCTATCAGCTAGAATTCAGCATGAACCCCCTCAAAAAAGTTTGGCTGGAGACTGGGTTTATAAGCAGCCAAAAATGCATGAACACAGCAGAAAATCTGACTACAAATGAATGCTTCTCACAGCTAGTTATCCTTTGAACATCCTTTTCCTCCCAACCTGGTGAAACAGCTTTTTATCAATCTGGACTTTACAGGCAGGTATTTGCCCTGCCATGGTTTACCATGGTTCCGGGAAGATGAATTGTTTCTTTTTCCCACTACTGCCCTAAAGCTTGACCCATGTTTTTGTTCATTCACAAGTGGAGGATTTAAAATCAGACTTCACTGTAATTAGGCAAGGAGCCAACACTGTCACACTGCCAATAAAATCCTCATGTCTGTTGATAAAATCTTAGTCCTAATCTGCAGCATTCTTCACATGTATCTTGCTCACCTTGTATCACTGCAAGATGTGTTGGTTGCTTTCACTACTAGATATCAGAGATATTTTAGTATAGAGACATTTGATTTTAAACAGCTAAATGAAAATACTTCAGCACTCATGGCTCTGCAGAATGAATTTTGGGAGATGAAGCTTAAAGCTGTGGCATGCTGGCTCCTGAAGCATTTGCCTCATCATCACTTCTTTACCTGGTGAAGCCAGATCATTACCAAACCACGTAGTTGCAGCTTATAGCTCTCCTTCACTAACTATTCATGACCCAGGAACAAGGCAGCAGGAATTAAGGAATATCACTGCTGTGTTTTGAGATCCAGACCAACAGTCTGTGAGGAACTTCACATATCTCCAGCAGACCTGTCTTTCTGATCCAATGAAGCTTTATGTTAGGCTGCTTTCATGCCTGAATGATTCATTAATGATTCAGGGCTGTATCTGCCCCCTCCTTTTTTCACAACTTCTATTGGAAATACATCCTCAAATGCTGTCCTTTTGTTTTTTTTTCTGCCAGATTCAAATGTGAATAAAAGGAGAAAATAATCTAGCTCTGTAAAACACCAAAAGAGAACACCATCCAATTTGTACCTGGATGAGATCCTAGTGACTTGTGTGAAAGGCTCTCTTGACCTTTCCGGAATGAAAGCATGGATTTTGTTTCTGCATTTTATGAGTACAGTTATGATGAGACAGCAACTGTTCCTAAAACATGAACTTACTTTTCTGCTTACACAGCCCCTGTAGTTTTTCTAGCATCCTTTAACATTTGTAGTCAGAGGCATGAGGAAATAGGGACACATCCTGAAGTATTTATGCAGACTTTACACTTAGAAATGTTCAGTATTGCTCGGCCTCAAAAAACATGTCCGTCTGTCTTTCTGGAGACCTGTTCTTCTGGTGATTTCTCCCAATTTAACAGGTAAGAATTTTATGTTTGTAATACACTACTTTAGTTTCAAAAGTCTTAAATATATTTGACATCTTGCTAGTTGCTGTTTACAAGTATGCTGGTGGGTAAATCACTGCCGAGAATGAGAAACACCACATTGATGCTGTTGAACTAGAACACTGACTACAGTGTCCTAACAGCCCCGTCCAACAGCACTCTGCTGGAATGGGCTACGGATTCAACTGCACTAAAGCATATAAAACTGCTGTGCTAAAGGAAAATAACTGGGTTAGTAGACTATATTGCCAGCTACATCTTGCTGGATGAATTTGTGCCACTGAGATGCAAAAATAACAGTAAATTAAAGACTAAGAAACCAAATTAATAACAAAATAAAAAGGAAGGTCTTTCTTCTTTAAATGAATTGCGTAAGAGCCCATTCACCTTTCAAAAGACCTACTGTAGTGCTGCTTAAGCCTGTTGTTGAGTCCTAGCCTCTCAACAATTTCAGTGAAAAAATAAAAGGAAAACCAATCTAGTAAGATGTGTATATGAAATCCAGGATATTTAATTGTAAAAAAAACCCCAACCACCCAAAACAAAAACAAACAAGAAGTTGGGTTTAAAAAGTAATGCATACTTAACACTTGATTATCCTGCCAAAATAAAATAAGGTAAGCATTTCAGTATTAGTCAGACTAACGCTAGCTGTTTGTTTGCATTGCTGGGAAAAAAAGAATATTAGTCTAAACTGAAAAAAATTCTTTATGCTGATCTGATTCAAACTTTATCTTAAAATGTTTTTTTTTTTATTTTTTTGAGCATAATGGAATTGCACTAGAGAAAAAACCTGCTATTTACTCTTCCCAGACATTTCTTTTGAGGAAAAGACGAATTTACATTCAAAGAATTAAAAATAAAAAAATCAAGTACTCTTTTCTCTCAGGGATTTGGACCACATTAGTACTTTCTTGTAGCTGGTAGTTTCAACAATTGATGTTAAACTCAATTATTTTAAAAAACCCATTCCTTTTCTGTTCCTCTGTCAAACCTTGGGTATTTTGGGATTGGTTTTCTTTTATTATTACTATTATTTTTCTTTTTTTATTATTTTCTCCTTTCTTTGCTTGGTGTTCACATTATTTATTGGTTTGAAATTACTTTTTCAGGTAATTGCCTTAGGCATCTCAGCAAACAACTATGACTTTCAACATAAAGGCTTTTTTTTTATATATTTTTCTTTCTCTTCTTTACAAATGTAATAGAAATTGGTGTGAACATCCCTTACAAATACAAAATTGTATTGCATTGCACAGAAGAACGAGTTAAATCTTCAGATGAAAACACACCTGAAACAGACAAGCAAAAATGCCTTTGAGTCACCAATAAGGGTTGCACCAACAAGCTGCAAAAGCAACGTCAATAGGCATCCAGAGTCTTGCTAAATTTAACTCTGATGTCTGCATTTTTTTTTATATGTCCATAGTGATCTACTTGCAAAGTACAATAGGTAGCAGCTACTTTAGATTCTTGGGGCAGCCAGGCAAGGACCACCAGCTCTACTGCTCTGGGCTCCTCTCAGGAGAATGCAGTTGGGACCCACCATTCAAAGCCCTGTGTCACCAGGCTGCCTCTCATCTGCCTCCACAAAAACCTGCCTGACTAAAATGCCTGAGGTTTGCCCTTAAATGTAGGAAAAGACTGCCCAAAAACCATGGCAAGGTCTTCCCTCTACCTCACTGCAGATTTTATTGAAGATTGTAATTAGACCAGGATTAACTTCCAGGAAAAAGTCCTAGCTGTGTCCTAATTCTTCCTAAGAAAATATGCTAGGAAATCACTGAGCCAAAACAGACCTTCTCTGCAAGCACAAAGACTGCAGCACACTGTGATACTTGCCAGCAGTAATTACAGTCCAGCAGGGTAGAAACCTGATTTTCAGGCAGGGCAAGTAGCAAGCAAGTAAAAAAAGCAAAGAGAT
>JAOEHY010052661.1:0-15390 GCA_025447955.1 Psilopsiagon aurifrons
ACCACCAGACTTGTTTCCACTTGTGATCAAAGCAAGAAATTGAACTCCAGGCATCAAAGGTGAAAGGGTAAGGCCTTTAAAAAACCTTTTAGTGCTACCTCTTCTTCATTGTAGTGATTCACTGGTGTGTGTTACTCTGATTTGATACATCTAATTTAGCAAGATATTAGTTCATAATAGGATATAATTTCATTTGACATAATGAAGGGAAAGAAATATAAAATTTGCTAGGTCTACTAAAAAAATGGCTTTAGCAGCTAGTCATTTTCAGAAGTATCTTAAGGATGTAGTTTTAATAAGCATATCCTGTGCCCTAAATTATACTTACATGAAGCTCAAGAATGGCTGAACATGAACTACTTGAATCCATCAGGTAAGTCAATGGTTATTAGTAAATATATTTAAAACCAGCTGTAGAACACAGCAGCACTGGTGGTTAAATAATAATTTGCTTTTAAAAGAACTTATGCATATTATTTAAAGTGATAGACAAGTCTGTCATAAGCATAATGCATATTTTTAAGGCTGCCAAAATGTGCATTTATCTGAAATCCTGGAACAGATCCAAAAGACATTTCTTAAGTCAATAACATACTTTGCATCCTCCTATAGAAGTATCTTTCTCTAGTAATGAAATATAGGAAAAGCTATCAACTCCTTACTTATTTCTTTTAGCTTATAGATTAAGGTACACAGTTCTAACCACTGATTTACTCATAAGAGGGTCTGCAAACAAGTAACAGGAGTTGAATGTGATCTGTCACCAATCTGCAGAGCTGGCTCTGATAGCTGTGGTCTTGTTTTAGACTGCTGTGCATACTTCCTTACAAGCAAGGCAGATAGTCTTCCCAGAGCGCAGAAGAGTGTTATTTTTACCATAAGCTACCTTAGAACACCCTATGCTTGTCTCAGAGTGAAGAAAAAAAGTTGGCCACATGTATCTTTATTGACCAATTGGCATTTTCAAGGGCACTGTCATGAGTCAACTGATGATTCCATGCTTTGCTCTTCACTGTTTAATAGTGAGTGATTGTTGACTGGGCTCCTGAGGAGTTATAAAACTACCACAGAATAGATACCGGAAATAAGGAGTTAGTGAAATGCCTACCATCCCATGTCTTGGATTATATTGCACAGTATAATATAGAATAAAGTACAGAGAATAGTAATTCTAACTCTTACTTTATTTGTGAAAAGGACTCTTCCAAGTAGACTGACTATCCACTGAAATCCCCACCATTTTTTCATGCTAACCTCAGCCTTCCAAAGTGATCAGCTTGAGAAGACCCCATTGTCTATGGTCCAAACCTATAGCTGTTAGTTTATTACTGTGGCTTTCAGGCGGGAAGTCTATCCAACATTCTTCACAAATCTGTGACAGAAACTTAAGAAAATAGAATCTCATTTACAAGCAAGTCTAAATTTGCTTGGGTATTTCTGTAAACTAAGAAAGTTTGAAACCTACAAGTATGAGAGCAAAAGATTTTTTTGAGGTTTAGTTCAGGGAAAATTTCAAAGCTAATTTGAATCCTATCCAAATTTCATCTAAACTTGAGCTAGATTTCTCACAGGAACACACTCTTTCAATGTGTTTCTGAAGTCTGACTCCAGATAGAATTACAAATACTGTAATAATGCTGGATAATTTTTTGTGAATTGGTAGTTATGGAAAGCAGAGCAATCCCAAAAGGAAAAACAAAACCTTCCCTAAACACGTCAAAATATTTTGTTCGTGATGCTTACAATGTGCAAATTTATTTCAACTTTTTTATTTTCTAAGTATAAAAAACATTCTAGATCTGCAGTGAGAGTTGTGAGAAGAGTGAACCTTACAGCTGTAAGAGGCAAAGTTGTTTTGGAAAATACACAAAATTTAAACAGCAGTATTTTAAGAAGAATTCTGCATCTAAAAATAACATGATATTAATGAAGAAAGAAGTACTCCTGATGCCTTTTGGTCAGTTTTGGATCATTATACTTTAAAATTACCAAAAAGTTATATGATTTGGAAAGAGACAATCCCAAATATAGTCAGTATGCTTCAATACAGAGATCCTTTTTCTAAACAATTGGAAGGATGAATAGAGTCATGGGTTAGATATACGTAATTTTCTGTATTTGTATTGCACAAGTTTTCCAGGGGCAGTTTGTGAATTTTTGTGTTTCTTATCACTGTTCGTGCAAATTTCTTTTGATTCTTACCCTTTGTAGCACGGAAAACCTTGGACAGCCCTGAAGTTCAGGATGGAAGGGTCTGTATTTACTGTTAAATATTGAGCTGAGTTCTGGTGCATCTGAGGTCTAAACTGGTGAAGTTTGTATGAAAAGTTGGAAGGATGTGTAATGACACTTATATATTTGTATGTAAAATAAAATAAAAACTATTATCAAATGGCAGTATTTGGTCCAAACAGGAAATTTCAGCCCAAGAACAGATTGAGACTAAGCCTGCATATGAATGAAGGAAGGTTAATCAGCTTATTAATAATATAACATTAATGCTGTGTCATAGAAACATAGCATGTCTTTCATCTTTGTGTGCAGAAAGATCAAGATCAAAAGAATTCTGGTGTTTAATGTTCACCCAAGTGCAACATTTAGACTTCAAGCACCCAGTGCTTAATCCTGAAAACCAAAACTGTATATGAAGTTCCCTGGTTGGATTTATTTGCATACCCTACAAAGAACTGCCAAACTTAATGATATGTTTTCTCACCTTTCCTTATACTTTCTGTTACTTTCTTTGAAAAGCAAATTCTCAGCTTTCAAGTTCCTAAGTAGCTTGGACTTCTGGGTGTTCAGCGCACTGTACACATTAAGAAAAAGATCTTAACATTTTCAGTCAATTTTACAAACACATTACTCAGTCTGGCATTCAAAAAGAGTCAGCTTTCCTGTTCTTTACCAAGAAACTTCAAAATGACTTATACTCATTATCTTACAAAGCAATGACTATTTATCATATTTGATTCCCTATGTTAATATGTTTAATGTTTTATTACCATGCCAGGATTAGAGATTTACTCAGACTGATGAGCACAGAGGAATCCTAAAACTCCGGCCATGTGAAACATGTTCTTGAATGGCTTCTCTAAAAGGACACTCTAAATAACTGGATTTGTAGCTAGGCTTTACATTTTAATGTGAAAGCAGGTGGCTTCTTAGTTACATCTTCTGGGAATATACCGTGGAACAGACAAACATTGACTTTTGGCTTGGTGGCCTGCAAAGAAAGTCATCTCATGGACTTCATACAAGGGTGTCTTTACCTTCCCATAAATAAAGAAGTCTATAACCTCAAACTCAGGTATGTATTTTATTTTCATGAGGTTAATTGTGACTTCTGTTCAAAAAAGCCTCTTGAGGAGCCAGGTTAGAAACAAAAATGCTATCTGCTTTTAAGTAGAGCATGAAATCCCATCTAAGGTCAAAACTGAGGTCATAAAGAGAATAATATGGGTTTAGCATGCAGTGCAGCTGCTGTATGCTGTATTTAGCCTGAGAATAAAAAAGGGGATTTTGTTTCCACTACTATTACTCCTTGCATCTTTCTAAGTAATTTGTTCCCTCTGCTAACAGTTAACTTGAATGTATATTTATGTGGCAGCCAGTTATTTGCTTAAAAATGTCTGATTTCAAAAATAAAGCAAAAAGTCTTGATACAACTTTAAAAGCTCTCCTGGAAAAAAGTGTATTTATGAAGGCCTATGCTCTTACAGGGACAACCCCCTTTCTTTTTGTGGCAGAAATCAGTGACTATCATCATGTAGTGAGGTGTCATTCAATTCTGCTACAATGAAGACATCAGCAGACCAAGTTCTGGCTTACATTAGAACAGTGGATCTAAGGATAGCTTGTAATGAGCTGAAACAAGAAGAAATAAAATAAATAACCTCTCCCCAGGCTGTATCATTCTCAGACTCCACAGTGACCAACTAGAGAGCAAGCCATTCAAGGTCTTTTTTGCAATGAATAGCAGGAAAAAGTTGGAAAAGGCACATTCCAGGGATGAATGGAGAGGACTGCACAGGTTTAATCCACTAAACGGAACCCTGGAAAAAATCTAATTCTATTATTCAGTGGCTGCTGAGTGTATTTTACCTTAGGGAAATGTACTTCTCCTCATTTTCAGTAATTTTGTAGTCCATTTCAGCCTCTATGCTTGAAAATTAACAGTACACTAACAGGACTATTGCCTGTACTTGTGGAACTGTCTGTTGAGGATTAGGCCAATAGATATTGATAGAGATAATTGTTCCTGCACTTGAACAGCAGAGGGATAGAACTGAGAGTAGTTTAACTGGCATTCGCATTTATGCTTGGTAAACAGAGCTGAGTTTGAAAGTGCTGAACATCCAGCACTACCTTCTGCACATTTCACATTCCAAAGCATCAGTGATCACAAATATCAGATTGATATAATATTGTAGCAAAGTTTAAATCAAACCATTTGAGCAGTAATTTATCACATTTAATAAATAAATAAATGCTATGGCAATTCGTAGTAAAATGCATGTAATTGTCCTTTGGCAATTTTATTTTCTTTTTTGAAGGCTCATCAGTCACAACTTCTCTTAATTCCAATTTCATGTGTCATGTTTTGTCTGCACATACTTATCAAGTTGTGTTTAAGCTTGAACTGCTAGATATTCAAAGTAGCTATACACTGGAGGAGAATTTGCTTTTAATTTCTTGTATGTTTCCATTAATTCACTTTTTAACCTTTGTTCCTAAATCAGAAAGTTTATGGATGGCTCTGTGATATATTTCACCCAGAATAAAATAATTTACTCACACAGTTTTCTACTTCATTAGCTAAGACGATTTATCATGCAACTGGTCAATCAGATAAGGAGGACCTTATTCTATGGTCATATAGTTCCCTGAATCACTTTACTCAGTTACTCAAAATAAACTCAATATGCAGTCTTTGCAAACGTGATGGGGCCAAGATGCATCAAGGTAAAAGGACTGACAGTTCAGCTCAAGAAGACCATTTAAGTGAAATGTACAGCACTACCTGAGGGAAAGCTGTCCTCTCGAGACAACGCTCAAGGTGCATTAAAGAAATGAAGTGAATGGACTCTTTTCTGCAAGTGTCTGTGTGCTTGAAGTTCTCCGTGACTTGTATGAGTGAGTGAAGCATAAAATCTGATTCAATTAAATAATATGAATTGCTTCTGGCTTGATGAAAGACTGCTTAAAACTGTGTGCTTCTTTCTAAGGGAAGTACACTAACTTGAATGCAAACAAAGTGTCTGGAAGTTATATCAAATTAAAAAACATGCTGTGGCTGTTAATGAAGTGCCTGCTGCACTGGCTCTGAATATGATGCCCATATATCAAAGACCTCTGACATTGCTGCCACTTGATCTGGACACAGGAAATACGGGATTCCGGGCAGATGAGAGCTGAAACTGAAGCTCCAAAAACCTTCCTTGTGCAAGTGATTAGGTGCAGCTGTTTCACTTCACATTTTGGAGCACTTGAACTCTGCAATCTGCCACATTTTACAGGACCACATGTGCAGAGGGTAAAAAAAGGTATCATGCCTTGGCTAGACAGCAGATGTGGGGATAAAGAAATGTCTCCATTAAGAGAGAGAAAAAAAATAATAAAAAAAAAGAGAGCTATCAGAACAAGCAGAGGAAAAATATCTGTTTTCCCATGATAAATTGGCAAAAGTTTTCCTAAAATGCTACAAAATGAATGCACTCACTCTTTAAAAACATCTTTATACTTCTAAATGCCCAAAGGTATGAAGTTTTTAGATAAAAAAGATTAGGGAAACCTAAATGCCACCTCAATACTTGCCCATATTTTATAATGAAACAGCTTTCTCAACAATATTTCAGGATGAAGGCTCTTTCAACTCAGATCAACAAAATATAATACTAGGCTATATAGGAAAAATTATGTGAAAAATTCAGGAGTAACGTTTTCACCAACTCTCCTGGTGCACCTTATTTCTCAGGTCTGTACTGTAAAAGGACCACAGAATGTCGAGGATTAGTTCAGAGGAGCCTTTTGTATAAACTGGTGAAGCCTTTTTATTCTACAGTTTTGGTCAAATAGCCATTTAAAGCCTGATCTTACTGCACAATATTTTACTTTTCATAAGGTCTCTTCTAGCCACCATCAGATACCTTTACTCATTCAGAATTCAGTTTTTTTTTTGTTGACTTTTTATGACTCAAAAGTGTTTGATTAGAGGTGCTTCTTGATCACTGTGCAATACACAGAGATTTTTATGGGACAACCAGACTATCTTGGGTGTCCTGAGCAATAAGCATTTCACAACGCAGAAGGCCCTGACTCTTGGACCAGCAAAGTATTAGGAAAAACAACAAACACAGTCTCATTTAACCTGAAGTAGGAACTGTGAGTGGAAGAGGGCAGTTTTGATCTGCTGTGGTTTAAAAGTTGTGATTATTGAGCCCTCCTTTCACTCTCATTTTCACTTAGTGAAGACAAAGCCCTAAGGGTTTCATACATCAGAAAGTAAAGCTGATCTCTCTTATACTTCCCAGAAACACAAATGAGAGTGTTTTTTTATGCCCTAGTTACATCAAAATTTCAAAACTGATTAGCACCCCTTGCTGGTGATAGAAGAAAAACCAAAAGCATGAAGATAGGGCTGGAATAAGGTGAATAAAGTGGAGAAACAGAGGGTTTCATCTCAATTCTCATCATTTTGGGGGCTTTCTGGGAGAAAGCCATTCTGAGAAATTTTATCACACTTGTTACTTTTCTTGAAACTCTACATGATGGCACAAAATCAGAACAACACATCTTCTTCTAAAAAACTAAATCATAATCACGACAGGCTCAAAAATAGCCTGAAGTCATGACTCAAGAATACTAAAAGAAAAGTTTAGAGATTATTTGATATTTTTTTTCCTCACATGATACCTTTGGTTTCAAACCAAGCTCAATTTGAAGGAATGGAGTGAGGAAAGAAAAGTGAGGAAGAGGTCAACAGGTACAACAGAGCAAAATAAACTTAGAAATAAGGGAAACTGGGTGGTAAAAGTTCAGCTTCTATAAGAATATGGTCCTGTGAGGCCCAATCCTATAAAATCAGATGTCAAAATAAATCTATTCTCCATTAAAAAAAAAAATCTGAGAAAGAGAGCATTCAAACCACCTAAAATTAGCAAGAGGAACTAAATTCAGAGTAAGGCATTGTCATTAAATGAAATGGTACCCAAAAACTGATAAGCAATTTCATGTTGCATTGAAATTTCTCAGACAGGGTGAGGAGATCTTTCTATGGGATATACAGTGGGAGAGGAAAGAGATGATATACTGACAGCACCAAGGCAAACATAACATTGGAAAGAAGCAAAAAATGGTGAAAATTGAACAGCCGATACAGATTAAGAAAGAGAAATAGAAGGAGGAAGATTTAAATACAAAGATAGCAGCCAAGAAGCTTGAAATAGAAACTTTGATGGTCACTTAGAAGCATCCAATGAATACAGAAGACATGTGAGTGGCTGCAGAGACCTCTGTTCATGTGACACTGTTAAAGTCTGAGGTAGCTCTGAGTCACTTTTCCAAAGGTCTTTGAGGAAAGAGAGTTTCTTCACAGCATTGCACATGGCTTTTCTGGAAAGACACTGTAGATCTTTGACTCATATCTCAAAAAATGTAAGAGTAGGACAGAAACATGGCAAAGGCTCATAAAATATTTGGAAAAGCTCAGAGATCTCATCTCTGCTGATGTTCATCTTCTCACACACTTTGTGGAATAAGCCATCACCTGAAGTCTGGACGGGAGAATCTCTTGGACAGATACGGAGGATAGCTGCATCCAGAAAAAGTGAAAAACAGGGAAGTCTTTAAATAGAGTAAGAGAAGATTGTGGAAGCTGTAAAGGAAGTCTGCTCATGGATGAAAGTGTGGTGAGAAGGCAGTAAGCAGGCATATGAATCATGGATGTGAAGTGTTCAACATCCTGGTGTAGGACGCTCTAAAATAGTGACTCAGGCCCCGGCAGAGCCTCAAGATGAGGAAAGGTTGTCAGCTCCCCCTGACTCTGAGACAAAGAGCAGAAGAATGTGCAAGTCAGAAGCAAGTGTCCCAATTTTTTCCAAACCTGTCAGTTTCATCTTTCTTTCATTACAATATCTCCCTTTCCTTTATTTGTCCCCTGTTCCTTCTTTTTGTGTCTTCTTTCCTCAATTGCTTCTTTACCTTTTCTTCCTTTCTCATGTTTCTTTGTCTTAACAAAACTGCCTTCCCCACCCCCATCTATAAATTTCCACCATTTGTAGGGTTAGAGCCCTACATGCCCTACAAAGTACAAAGGCACTTTTCCAATTTGGTAATTTCTCCACCTTCCATACCTCTATTTCACTCTCTTCCTTAATTTCCCTTTTATTTTCTTAGCTTTTACACTATATTCTCCATGCCAAAACTTCAGCAAAAGATCAAAAGGGAAAACCAGGCAACACAAACTACAGATTTGATTGCAGCCAAGTGTAACTAAATAAAAATGCTTTTGCATTAGCCACAGTTACTAACAGCATTTAATAGTTGGTGATCTGTAGTTTTTACTAGGTGAACAAAAGGTTGGAAAGCATAAGTAGGAATAGCAGGCAGCACAGTAAAAAAATCATTCCTTGCACAAGGCTGTCCAAAGCTGCACATTTTTGTGGGTATTTTTGTTCTTCTTTAGTATAAAGTGAAACCTTAAAACACATTTATTGCAAAATATGGCTTGAGACATAAGTTACTTAAATTTATATTCCCCCTTTGCACCCCCCATGATGAACATAATCTCATTTCACTTTCTGTCACTGAAAGGAGGAAGTGAAAATGACATTCACTGATTAGAGAATTAGTAGTATTCCACACATTCTTGTTTTAAAGAATGCAGTCACCCAGATGTTGCTGCTGTCAGTGGAACTGCAATACTGTGCATGTTCACACTTCAGCATGTATTAAAAACATAGTTTATAAATGTATGAAATGCATAACACTATGTATGGAAATATTATTCTAACATACCTTAATTGTATTCAATAATCACATTTTATAACCTTTTAATTGACTAATATTTAGTGTTTGGTAATTAAAAGTTTGTAACCAAACATCCATTGAAGTTAATTACCTGTAAATTCTGCTGGTCAGTTTAAGTATTTCTTTTACTATGCTCAGGATGTGGCATTTTCCCAATTTCTTAATGGGCTACATTTAGAAGGGGAACTGCAAAAAATCTCTTATCTGTAGCATGTGTGTTACAGAAGAATAACTCATATGACAGCAATCTTGTTAGAGGCTGCTATGAACAGCATTCACCATGGGCCATATCTTAAGCTGTCAGTGTAGCTACTCTGATTTACACCAGCTGAGTAGGACACATGTATGATTGTAAGGAATGGTAAGTTTTTTAGATGCGTCAAATCTTTCAAGATAAAGATTGTCAGTATAAAGCATAGCTGAGTTAAAAAACAAGGTTTCCAAGAACAGCTAAGTAAAGTAAGAATAACCACGGTGAAGGTAGTGCTAGTTCCTCTGTGTTTATCTCCATGTAGGACTCAATTTGGTCCTGTGCAGAAGGACAAGTTGTGAAGTCCTGAAGGCATTCTATTAGTGGAAAAAAAAAAAAAAAAGTTTTTAAATTCAGAAAAAAAATATTCAAAGAATATAATAGAAAATTAACATTACAAAATTGACTCTTGAAATGCTCTCTTGTCTTTATTTAATTATTTTTCTCTGGTAAGCCAAAATGGCTTACAAACATCTGCCTTTGACAAAATGTCAAAGATTCAGGGTTTGTGGCTCTTAGCATGAAACCTGATATGGGTCCTCCAGGAACATGCAGTTTCTCTGAACTAATATGTAAGTTGAAGCTACAGCTAAAAAAATATAGGTTTTTATATTTCAGTTTCGCCTTTATCACATCGTAAAGAGGGATGTGGAGATGATGGAGTGTGTCCAGAGGAGGTCACAGAGATGCAGCGAGGGCTGGAGCAGCTCTGCTCTGGAGACAAGCTGAGAGAGATGGGCTTGCTCAGCCTGAAGAAGAGAAGGCTCCTGGAGACCTTAGAGCAGCTGCCAGTGCCTAAAAGGGCCAACCAGGAACTTGGAGAGGTGCTTTGGATAAGGGACTGTAGGGACAGGACAAGGGGGAATGGCTTTAACCTGACAGAGGGGAGATTGAGATGAGATCATAGGCTGAAGTTCTTCCCTGTGAGGGTGGTGAGGCCCTGGCACAGGTTGCCCAGAGAAGCTGTGGCTGCCCCATCCCTGGCAGCGTTCAAGGGCAGGTTAGACGGGGCTTGGAGCAACCTGGTCTAGCGAAAGACGTTCCTGCCTGTGGCAGGCATTGGAACTGGATGACCTTTAAGGTCCTTTCAACCCAAACCACTCTGGGATTCTATGATTCTAAGAAACACGACCTTCAACAGAACAATTACAGATCAGCGCAAATAGCTACACAACTGGGATTTTTATTTGTGATTTTGAGGAACTCAGACCTAAACCATATTTTCATTTCACACACATCTACTTTCTTCTCTTGTAGCTGCATCTTGAAGTAGTTGTAATCATGTGTGATCTCTTATGGTGTGCTGCTAAGAACATAACCTCCCAGTCTCTTAGACTGATCTCTGTGAGCTGCCTTCATGAGCTCACCTAAATACAAGCTCTGTCTAGGCACCTAACCAAGCTGGATCTGAGATGATATGGGAATGGTAGCTTCACCTATGGGATGATGACACAAAGATCCAGAAGCAGACACAAGACCGTGTATTAGATGGGGAGATGTACATCAGTGTTTTACCTTCTCTGTTTATCTGTATGTATGATATGATCTGAATCTTAACTTCTCAATAGTTAGCAGACCAAAGCCAGCAACACCTGCTTTGTCATCAACACAGAGAAAACTAGATCTCACTGTGTGTTCTGCTGAGCAGTGGTCATTGCAGGAGGCCCAGTCAAGACCTTCCAGTGTGATCAACAAAAGAATGCCTTCTTCAGGAAGGTTCAGAAAATTTATTTTGAAAGCAAAGTTTGTAACTTGCCCAGCTTTTCAAGCCTGGCCCATTTTTATGCATGGTTAAAAGAAGAAGAGGTATTTGGGAACTATTGCTGCTGGTAACTGAGGCAGGGGTGGAAAATGTACCTCCAGAGTTGGGTTTTGTGTTTAGCTGTGCAGAGAACCATGGTGACCACAGTCTGGATCAGTGCCACTTTGAGAATATAAACCTATTTTCCATAATTTACTGTAATCCTCAGGTAAAAATAATCTATGGCAATTATAGTCAGTCTTCTGTCTCTGAAAATTTAAAAATGCATATACAAGAATTTGCAAATAAATCATACTTAAAAATTCTTTTTTGCAGTAGTATTTTTCCTGCAAACCTGAGGTGTACCTGTGTATATTTACAGTGTTAAAATATGTTCAAATAGTTGCTGATATTTATCTCTAAGTTGTTTTGAATGGATTCTTTTTTCTTTTTTACAAACAACACTGGCTTACTGTTTCAAATTACATTTTGCATTGCACTGGGAGGAAGTAAGAGAAAAACTAAAAACAATTGATCTCTGGGGGAATTTTTCATTCTGGAAAGAGAAATCCTTTAGTAAATGTGGAAAAGAGCAAAGGAGACAGGAAGGAAAATCTTCCCTGGGCTGATATAGTTAAAAAGAAACTCAACAAATATCTTTTTAACAAAGGAGTAAGAACATCATTCATGGACCTTACTGCAGTAACAAGTAAGACCCTACAAATGTTTCAAAACTTTATGAAGCACTAGCAGGAAGCGCAAGCCGCAACTTCTGATCAGCTTGTTCCTAATGTTTTTGACACCATGTATGTGAAAATCAACATGTATAATCATGATGTATGAAGACCTGAAACAATGAAGACATCAGTTCCTTTGCTTTCAGCTTAACACTGCTCTTCTGCCAAGTTAAAGGAAAATTTATCTTGCGTAGCAACATATATGGAAGAAAGAGCACCGCAGAACGAAGTGGTTCCTTTATGAGAAGTTACATGATCAAAAAACAATTAGAACTTTTAGTTCTCAATTTAAATGTCGACAAATTGCACACAAGCAGAGACTCTCTTGGAGAGAGTTTCCAACATCCTCACACAGTTTTCTTACGAAGTCTACACAGTTCTTTCAGTTCTTTTTTTCAACAGGTCCCTGTACATTTTAGCCATAAGATCTAAGTCAAAAACTGCTCAAATGCTATGTAACCTTACACATCACATCTGTCTACTCTCGCACAAAACTGTTTCAACAAATGCAATCTATGCTGCAAATGCCTCTGACTCAAATACAAAAAGTTGTTTGACCTCTGCCGTGCCTCTCATGAGTGTCTGAGGCTCACTGCTGTGTGTACTCATGAATTTGCTTTCACAAAGTTTTATCTGAAGTCCTTGTTGCGTATCTATGCCTTAACATTTATCAGAGTGTCCCAATGTCAACAAGAGTGGATGCATACAGAACTCCCTAAAAATTCCATGGTTGCATTCCAGTGACAGAAATTTTGTTTAAAACAAAACAGAAAAAAAAAAAGGGAAAGATGTCTGTATGTCAAACTTCAGCATCATGTATGTAAGTGACCACTTTTCTTTGCACAGGCAGCTCATTTCTTTTGCCTTTTCAGTTGTATTTATCTACCACATTACTGTTTCTGACAGATCACTAATTGCCTGTCACTAATTGTAGCCTACCTGAAAACACTGCCTAGAGAAATGAGACCAAATTATGTCTGCCCAGCTTGAACAAGCTACATTAATTTGGTATAAACTGGATTTAGTTACCATAGGTCTAGATACAAGGTGGTTCATTTAATCCTAGAAGATGTAGGAAGAGGTAATTCATGATCAAAAGGCTGATGAACAAATTAATTATTCAGAAACCATGTTTCTTTTTCAAAGTTCTAGTTAATTTTGCTCTTTAAAGGGGTAGAAAGGCAGATGCATACGCATGGAGTAAGCTACTGTTCCTTACTTGAGATTGTACAAATCTCTAACAGGATGATGCCAAGGCTTAAGCCACTCAAGCTTTCATATAACAAAAAATGGATGAATCCTTTCTATTTCCAGTTAACATGACTGAACAAAAATCGAGCAATATTTATCTTTAAGGAGGTTGATGCTTTTCTCTCTGAGAGTATTTTTGAAGGTATGCTTCTCAATAGTTACTCTGGTATTCTTATTTATGCTGTGTTGCTGATGTTAGCATATCTAAATATAATATATTAGCTTTTTTTTTTTTTTTTATTTTTGAATGCAAGTTGAAACAAGTTTAGTGGAAAATTACCAGCAATTTATTCTTTTATGGCTGTGAAAAGAGCTAATAGATCTAATGCTTGTTACACAAGTATTAACAACATTTACCTATATAAATTCCCTAATGGTGTCAAAATCCTTGATCCTTTTTCAGTAGGACAGCCTTTGACAGGAGTTTTATTGTATTGCTTACTGCACTTCCTTAGGACCAATGCCTGGTTTGTTCTTAATGCAAGCCACAAAATATATTCGTTAATGGAGGCTTAAGACTTTAAAGCTGGTGATGGACTCATTCAAGATGCAAGTAGGAAACTAACAAAAAATTAAATTTAAGTTTACTGAGTCCCACATAACAAGATCCTGCAGATTCAAGAAAGCTGGAAGAAGACAACATGATGAACATCCCCTGAAAATGTGAATAGTGCCAGTCCATAGAAACAGCCAGGAATGTGTCAGTCTACATCTGACTGGGCTTGGTAAGTGAAAACAGGTCAAGATACTAATGGCAGCATGACACTTTTCTTTAGAAAGTGGTGCAGACACGGCTGTTCTGCTTTCTAGCAGCATTAGATTTGCAGCAATTGGTTCAGCCTAGTTAAATCTTTGATAACGTTGTACTAGTTAAAGTTTTCCCAAACATGTTCTCATGGTTTCCCAATCCACCCTACCTCCCTACTGAATGCATTTGCATGCACTGCGAGGAAGGAAGTGAGAGCTGGAACGTGTCTTGTTACCAGCCCTGAGGCTATGTTATTTCAGGTATATAAAGCTATCCAGTCCAGCATGTTAATGTGGGAAACTTCTAGAAAGCCTTTCCTTTTTCTGAGACAAAAATCCAAACCAAATGCATGCCTTTTTTTTTTTTTTTTAATGATTTAATAGTAGGATTGCTTCCAAAATTATGCCATAGATTTGGTTACATAACGGACATAAGAAGTGAAAAGGACGAACATATGTGACTTCAGTTTCCTGAAAACCACCATATGTACATGCAATTGTTTTCCCCCATTATGTTCAAACTTTACACCAATTACACTGCAAGGCCATCTAACCTACCCTATTATAGGTAATGTACTTCAACTCTCTTGTTTCTTGAGAAACAAGTAGTGCCATGAGATGGCAAGACTGCAAGCAGAGGAAAGCATGCTAATCTTGTGCCACAGAATTCAGTACTCAAGGTTCTGGTGTTTGTCCTGCTCTTAATTACAAGCCTTTGAGAAAAGGGTCATATATCATTCACAGAACTCCAAGAGCAGCTTTGTTAGCTTATTAATCCTAATGTAGTATCAGATCATAAAAACAATTTGAGTGATTTGGTAATGTGATTTGGTAATGCTCTGATTTATGCGTTACCATGAACAGAAAAGACAGATTAACCATACCATGAGTTGTAACACACTAATTCCTCATTGTGGCTCTAACAACTGAGTCACATGCAATTTCAATTATTTCACATGTTTGGCAGCCATTTTTCCCAATGGAACAATAAGCATTAACACAATAATCTGAAAGAACCTTATTAAAACATGTGTGACATAAGTTCTTTCTACTAAGGGATATTTGATGTTACATGCTGGTTTTGTTTTAAGCATACTAATTTCTGCAGTTAAAAGATCTTGATCTGAATGCCTTAAAAAGGTTTTCAAATTTCTCATGCCCTGCTAATGTCAAATCATTGATAGTCTAATATAATAGTGTTGTTTCAGGAGAAATCAATGAAAAATTATGGACAGCAGGGGTTAACATGCTCTGATGAGAATGAGCTCTTCTGAGTTAAACAGCATTTTAAATTAGATACACTCAGCAGAAGAATGATGCTATAACCACTGCTGCTTCTAATAATGTCTTTTGCTTCACTCAGAGCTCTTCACTCAGAGATTCCCAAACACTTTACTATCCTGCGTTCAGCAGTAGCAGTCATTTTTCTCCTTCTTAGTAGCTGGTGCGGTGCTGTGGTTTTGACCTTCAGCCTGGGAACAGCCCTGATAACGTCAATGTTTTTAGCTGCTGCCCAGTAATGTTTGCTCTGACCAAGGACTTTCTGAGTCTCGTGCTCTCCCAGGAAGGAGGGGAAGCCGGGAGGAAGCAGAGACAGGACATCTGACCCAAACTGACCAAAGAGGTATTCCATACCA